>JAVDPK010046165.1:0-21608 GCA_034780415.1 Cichlasoma orientale
AGTCTGTTTACATGTTTTGTTATTTGCACAGAGTACTAGATGTACAGGAGTACACACAGGAGGAAGCACTTTGGTGAGGTCTGCTTCACTGCAGACTGGCTTTATAAAGAATAAGTCAGGCTTTTGCTGTTTTTGCTCTGCATCTGTTCTGTTTACATTTTAATAGCACAGCTGTGAGTCTTTTTATGGAGGAAAAAAGCATTAATTTGTTTGAGGAGCATTATTATTTAAACATGCCAATAGTTTATTGTTGAGTAATTTCTCATGTACATCTACAGCTGAATGCTAATAAAAGTGCCCGTGTGACATTTGGGACATGTAGCTTTGACTCAGAAATGCCTTTTTGTTTATACCTTTTGGGAAGAGAAAATATTGAGATATATATCGTATATCGCCATTCAGCTAAAAAAAAAAAAATTGAGATATTTTGGCCCATATCTCCCAGCCCCAGTGAGAAGGAACAGAAACGTACAATAGACCACATCTGGAAGTAGGTAAGGTGGCAGATGGAATCATCAAACATCCAACCAGGAGGCAAGAACTCAAATTCTGTCTTGGACAATTTTTTGTTTTGTTAAGTGGAAACATGGTTTGGGTTAAAACATCCATTTCACAATGTTAAACACATGTCAAAAGGTAGATTTTCCCATCTGCAACAAGCTTGTTTGACATTTACTTGATTACCATCATTTCGTGTCCTTGGTTATCACAGTTATGTGTCCTACAACAGTAATGACGCCGGCAAAACACTTTTGCACTCTGGGTCATCTCGTCTATTTCAGAAGTTGAGGGACCCCTATGAACACTTTCAGACTACCCGGCACATTGAAACATCATGCCAAAGGGGAACCATGACCAAGTGCCAGTACTCAATGAACTGGGAGTCGGAACGGACTTAGATTTAAATACAAAAACCTTCTCTAAGACACAGACTCACATTATTAAACGTTGTATTCTGCTGCAAATCCCATCTTACAACATAAAAACTTAAAATGTGAAGCTTCTTAGCATACACGTGTCATGGATGGGGCTTTTTGTGAATTGATCTAATTCTCTTTTGAAAAATAGTGTGATGCAGCCGAGGCGCTCTGCCCCTACAGCAGCTCACCTGCTTGAGGTTGTACAGTCCATGCCTGTCACAGTTTGGAAACTTGAGCTCATACAGGTCCTCCAGCGGGCCTCTGTTATCCTCTGATGTCATTTTAGCAATCTCCTCTAAGACCTTGTCCAGCTCCTGCTGACAGGCGCTCTGCGTGATGAGGGAGAAAGCTATTAATATAACAGTAAGTAATCGACACGTACAAATACACCTGAAGTCGCTTAAATAAAATCATGAGGAGGCAAAAAAAGAGCAACAGGTTAAATTTGACTTAAGCTGGAGGCCGAGGAATATGTCCTCCAACAAAAAGAATGGTGAAATAAAATATGTCTGCATGCCTTGTAAAAATGTCACAAATACACACATTTATAGCTAACATTTTTATGAGCCACAGTTAGACAAGCAGCAGGTTCAGCCAGTATTACTGATGTGAGCCTGCTGGAGTGGAACATGACTGGCTAAACTGCTTAACTCAACTGGTGGCCACGGCTACCTACACACACACACACACACACACACACACACACACGCACGCAAATCTGTACAGATGTGCTCATGCATAAATTCTCTGCACACTTTAGCTGGACTCACCATTTCTTGTTCTGCTCACTTAAAGTGTATTCAAGTGTGCACTGTAAGGTGTGCACACACAGTGTCAGTGTACCCGTGGGATCAAAGGGGTCTGTTCTTACGATTAGTTGGCTGAGGATGAGAGAGGGGAGCAGGAGGCACAGCCTGCCACGAACCTTATCAGACATCTGAACATATGGATGAAAAGCGCGCTCCCCCCTCTCTCTGTGTTAGATGCCTTTTCTTTTTCTTAATAAAGACACACATAAACCAACATGTCAAAGACAACTTTTAGTTTCAAAGGTGAGGCCTCGCTCCCACGTATTCACAGTTTTCATGTCATACCACATCATTATAGGAATGTCCAACTCCAGGGCAAGACAAAGCTTTCTTCCACAGCCCGTCAGTTATCAGATTATAACTTTTTTTCATCCAAAACACTGGACTTTTGTTAAATCAGAAGCACTAAAGAGGCCCTTAGTTGGTCGACATCTGCTAGCAAAGCTTTGAGTAACTGCTTCCAAACAGACTTCTCTAAATCCTGTCATAAAAGCATGCAGACCAAACAGCACCAATTTGTATTTCTCCACAGCAACCAGGCTGCCATTAAAATGTGATGGGAAAAAGTTTAGATTAGATTCTGGTATCAAAGAGCTCCACTGTGTGTCACTGCAGCGATTCTAGCAAGCAGACGGTGTCGCCCCTTACAGAAACTCTAATCCATATACAGCACAGATGCTCCTTTAGACTATCGCAGGCCCTCGATTGTGCCTCTCAGTGACACTGTACCAACTTTGTTTGTATGTCTTGACATCAGTGGCATCTACATTGGCCGGCTTATGATTCCAGCTGGGTATCTGATGACCAGTAGGATGCATGTATTGATAGCTCAGATCTTTTTCCTACCCTTGAGCTGGCTTGTCAGCATCTCTCTTACTTTCTGGAGATATCTGGCTGCGGCTGAACATCTTCCATCTTCATCATGGTGCCTGCTGGCCTGTGCGGCGAGCAGAGCCGAGTTTACATCTGCGAGCATCGTCTTTGATGGGTCTTTGTCAGTTATCCAGGGAGTCGTGCCCTTGGTTGTATGGAAATACCTTTAGATAGGCCAGTCTTCAGCTCAGTAGATGCATCTATGCAGGTGGTAGGGCATTATCTACTTCAGTTGCACTACTCTGTCTCAATATGTATACAGTATTTACATACTGCGCAGTATTGTTCCAGTGTGCTGGAACCTCTGGAGCTCCAGCTTTGACAATAGATTTCTTTCTATTGATGTTATAGCACTGAGATCAGGTGTTTCTCAGTCTTCTGCTCATCCATAATTCACACATGTGCTGCACACAACCTCTCTCATTAGGTCAACTATCAACGAACAGGAGGATAGTGTAGTGGCAACATCAGAATCAGAATCAGGTTTATTTCACTCAATTATACAAATTTTTGTCAAAAAAGGCAAATGAGAGAGAGCGAGCGAGAGATCTGGCTCGACCTCAGCTCGTACAGTGAAGCCTGCGTTCTGCATATAGTTCTATAATCTCAAATGACCATCCTCAACAAAGTGCGTCCATGCTCGACCCCAGCCATCTGAAGTCCCTCCCCTTGCCCAGCTGCACAACTCCTTTTACTGAAGTGTCTTCTTTGTTGCTTCTAATGATCTTGACATTGTATTGTACCATCCCACTTATTTTTTCTAGCTGTATTTTGTTTTGTTTGGCTGCAAGCGAGGTTGTTAAATGAGGGAGAAAATGAGCAAAAGCATATCATTGTTTGCCTTATTGAGACATATATGGGCCTCCATATGCGCAGCCCCCTCCGGGCCCAAGCTCATTTGCATGAAACAGGATATGTGTGCTTGTACGCCAGCCCATTGACGACTTTCTAGGAATTGTTTTTTTATTTTTTGCAGTGCTGCGTTTGGCACTGTGAAACGATGAGTGAGTGCTAAAGAATAGCAGGGGGCGGGGTTTGTAACGTAAAGACTGCGTTAAAGTGCCAACACGCATTCCACTGTGGCGAGCTAAACAAGATCACTTTTCACTTTTTAAAGATGCTCTTTATGAGCAATTGCTAAAGATGTTTGTGGCTGAATGGAGCCACTGTTCGGAGTGGCTGTAGCTCAGGAGGTGGAGCAGGTCACCTACTAAATCGGAAGGTTGGCGTTTCGATCCCTGGCTGCTCCGATCTGCATGCCAAAGAACCCTGAGTTGCTCTCCGATGCAACCGTTGGAGTATGAATGTGTGTGAATGTTGGAAAGAAAGCACTTCGCTGTAGAAAGAAGTGTTTGTATGAATGTGTGTGAATGGCTGAATGAGGCATATAAAGAGCTTTGAGTGCTCAACGTAGAGTAGAAATATCCTACATAAGAACCGGCCCATTCCATTCACTGTTGCTTCTGCAACTTTCACATCAGTAAATCAACAGAGTGGAAATATATGATTATGTTGGAAAGCATTTCAAACCTGCAGCTGCCAAAGCTGGACACAGTTTGTATCTATAAGCTAATAGTCATATTAGCACTTAAGAATCTGATGTCACTGTAACCACTTTATCAGAGAACAAATAAAAATGAACAAAATGTCAGGGATAAAAAGTGGTTATTGTGTGTGCATAGGCATCTGTTTGTTTGAGTGAAACAGTGCCCAGAGGAGGGCACTACTGTACCAGACATTATTGCTCACACAGCACATTTTTGACCTTGTGTCACTGCTGGCTTTTGATGGACAAACAGAGCATTTCACTGCAGCCTGTAATGACTGTCTTCTGTAAGCTCACAAAGAAGATTGATGGGTAGGTAGCATTATACACTACAGAGATTTTGTTTTGTCGGTTGTTTATTTTTAACTGCATACTTGTGTGTCTCCATATCAGGCAGACGAGCTGCAGGGGAGATTACAGTCTATAATTATTACAACAGTTTTGCTTGTACGATTTATAATAACTTGTGGATCCAGTCATCTCAGACATGAAGCCGGTATAGTGCAGGTTATCGGTTAGTCTATAAAAACAAATCCAGTGAAATGAACCCTGAATTACTGCTTGTAGCGAAATTATAGGAACAAAGTTTAGTCCTGACCTGAGACACTCTCTGATTTAGCTTCATCTTTGCTTTGCGCTCATGAAGGTGCTGCTCGATGGCACCCTTCTGCCAAATCCAAGGATTTAGGGGAGGTCTCCTGGTGAGTGGATTTTCAGTCCCATGCACCTCTGCAGCAAATAAACACACAAAGCAAATGTAGTTAATGTGTAGCATGTGTCTAGATAAACATCCAGACTTCATGTTTGGGTTCAAAGTCATTTTGCCTTTTTGGTTTAATCCTCATCTAACATTCGATAGCTGTTAGGTTCCTAGAAATCCTTATTTTGAGTCAGTTGTTTGAGTATGGAAGTTTCTGTAGTTAATGAACAGATGTTGCGCACACTAAAAATTGCCTCACAATTTTTAGTGTGCGCAACATCTGTGCTTTCTAAAACACTCAGGCTTATCTACATTTATCTATTCAATAATCAAAGCTACTATTAAAAGCAACTATTTATCTAATAACAGAGCCTTTGAAAAGTTGTCTTAATCCTGGAATTAGAGGACAAAGTCATTCTGTGTCCTCAAGGCATCCTGTATCCCTCCTGCTCCATGTGACTAATTCCGTGCAGCCAAGCGCTGTGCGGACCAAACCGTGCTAAGATGTTTTTTTGTGAAATGGCCAAGTGCTACATCCAGCCCATTTAGGTTTAAAACACTGAGCTCCTCTGAGCAGTGGGGGTCTCTGTGAGAGTGTTTCCTGCTGCCTGTTATACCAAAAGTATGTTCATCATTTAGTGGAGACAGAAGAAACAAAACACAAACAACAAGCACTCCAACGAGGTAATTCAGAACAGGCACAAATGGCAAATTAAACCTTTCTGATGACTGTAACTAAAACAGAAATACACGAGGGGGTTAAAACTGTATGGACCTTTATCACCATAGCAGTCAACACAGCCATGAATTATAGTGCTAAGCTAGACTGGCAGTCACTGAAGGTGAGTCCAGACTCGTGAGGACGCACAATTGATGAAGGCTTTTCATGCTGAGTAAGGATTTTTTATGGCATCTAACTTACCTGCCAGAGGGTCTGTGGGTGTGTGCGAGTGTGTATTTGTGTGAGACCGTGTGTGTCTGTAATTAGCACTGAAGCAGAAAAGGTTGTAAATCATGCCTGAGAGGGGAAGCCTCCCCCCAGATCTCAGGAGCTCCTCGCACATGCCACGGCGCTGCCTGAATGTTTCTGTGCATGCTCACAATGTGTCTGTGCTCGCGTATGCCGCTGCACGCTCGGTCAGGTGTGCGAGCTTGGTGAGCTCCCGTATCGGGAGAAACTCGTGTCTTTTGGCTTTTTGTGTCAGCGGTGATCGCAAAATTTAATTTGGTCAAAATGCATTTTTTTGTTTCAGGACTTTTGACATCTTAAGAGTGAACTTAAACTTTAGCACTAGTACATATGTATCAAATAACAGTAATTACTGCACACAGACCTCATGCTGGCCATCTCTTGATTATGCAATATTCTTAAAATAAGCTCAGTTCATTCAGCTGAAAGAAAAAAATAATAAGATTAATAATTAGTTAACGACTAAAAAAAGAACAATGGATTTCACCAATAAATGCTTCCAATTCAATTCTGCTAATTTTTTTGATAACCCAAAAATCAGCCAGTCCTCTATGGGCGAGCAATCGGCCATAAAGGGGAAGAATAGGTCCCTTTTAAACAGGAAGAAACCTCCAAAGAAAGAAGACAGAAAAGAGGAGAACAGGGAGACCACAAACAAAAAACTGGACAAACTACAAACGATGGGAGAAAGTCAGTTACATCCAGTATTGGCATACAAACATCCTAGAAGTTTAAAAAAAAAGAAGAAAAAAAAGGGAGGGGTGAATAAATTCCCAGCGCATCGTGGGACACCCCCCCAGCAGTATGAGCCTATAGCAACATAACTAAGGGATGGTTCTGGGTCACCTGATCCAGCCATAACTATAAGCTTTACCAGAAAAGCAAAGTTTAAAGCCTAACCTTAAACGTAGAGAGAGGCTGTCTGTCTCTGTGGGAGAAGGGTCTGATAGCTGAAGGCTCTGCTTTCCATTCTACTTTTAGAAACTCCAGGAATCATAAGTAAGCCTGCAGTCTGAGAGCAAAGTGTTCTGTTGGGATAATATGACACGATGTGGTCTTTGAGACATGATGGGGCCTGATTATTCTAGCCTTTGCATGTGAGGAGTATTTTAAATTTAATCCTGCTTTTAATTTGGAAAGCACCCAACACATCCCCATGTGAGAGACGTGCTATGATGAGATCTTATTTATTGTTTCAGATGTATAGTTAGAGTTACCAAGCTCTGAATGATTTTAAAAGTGGCTTTAAATCAAAAGCATCACATCTTGCCTCAGAATAAAATAACGATACTGTAAAAAAAAGTTGAATTCTTGCTTATTCTACTGTATGAAACTCAATTAAGTGAACTCTAATGATATTTTGAACATCTTTAATGATAACCACTGTCCATCCATCCATCTCCTGCTGCTTATCATAGTCACAGGGTACGAGGTCAGATACCCTCAGACCTCCCTCTCCCCAGTCACCTCCTCCACCTCTTCTCAGGTGTTCCCAAGCCAACCAAGCAAAACTTCAAGAGACTTAACCTCTGAGGTCATAGTACTACAGGGGCTTGTTGAATCATATGTTGCTTCCTGAATGAAAGTGGCCTCCATGGAAGACAATCCAACTTGGGGGGGAAAAAAAACCCCAAAAACATTTTAAATCTGACAGGAGATTTCTAAAATGCAAGCTGACAAGTCACAATGCTTCTGGAAGTGTTTTTGTAAGACACATCTGCTCTTTGGTCACAGAGGAATCTAAAATGAACCCCACCCCCACTGTAAAACATGGATGAGGCTCGGTTTGATGCATCTGGGACACAATGAAATGAGTACAATGAAATCGGATGATTTTCAAGGCAATCATCAGAGAAATGCTGTGCAGTGTCAGGGAGGCTTTTTCCTGAAGGAAAAGGATACCAATAATTATGGCTAGCTTTTCATTTAGTTTGGTATATCATGTCAGTTACCAAAGTACACGAAGGCCAATGGTGGACGTTGCCACGGCTGCCCTTTGTCAGCTATTATGTGTGTAACTTGTGTTGACTGAATTCCTAGGAGAAGCCAAAGTGCAGTGGTTGTCCAATTTGATTTTGAATTGAGCAGTGAAAAGTAAAGCCTCTGAACCTCCAGATAGAAGGGAGCCAGCCGAGGTGGTTTGGGAGTCGGTCTAAGATGCTTCCTAACTGAGGTGTCCAACCAAGAGGAAACCCTGGGGAAGACCCAAGACTTGCCGGAGTGAAAACATTCCTCGGCTTGTGAACATAAAAATGAACGAGTGTATGGATAGCTGGATGGATGCGTAAACACCAAATTTCACTGCAATCCATCCAGCATTTAATGAGATCTTTTTCTTTGGAACAGTACCGGACAGACTGGTTGACCAGCGTTACCGTCCCTCGAGCCAAAGTCGTCTTCTTTTTGAGATTAGAAAGATTCGCATGCAAGCTGCACACGGACCGACCGTGACCACAATTAAGTCCTTAAGTTTCAAGCGGTCAGATTACATTCCCTACGGTTTGTCAGTGTTGACTAGATGTAAAAAATTCCAGCCTCCAGTTGAGCATACAAGCTTAGACTTATGCTCCAAGATGTTCATAAACAGTGAAAAAATCTCTGATGTGGGAAAGTTTTGCACGGCACATCGAGAAAAAGCGATTTAATTTTTTTCCCAATTCATATCTGCTGTCAGAAATACATAAAAGCATTTTATAGCTTCATAACATAAAGCGTTGCAGCTCTTTCCCCTCAGTAGTGTTGAATAGTGTTGCTCCGTGTGTATCAATAGTGAATGAAGCAGGAATGCTGTGTTGTGGTTGCGTTAACTGAGGTAGATCGACAGCTTGTAAACATTTTTCTGTGGTTCTGTTTGAACTGCGTCTATAGACAATTATAGGAACTCATGACTGCATTTTCCTAGGAGGAAAAAAATAAAAAACGTCTTCAGCCAACAGCTGTCATCGCAACACTGTTGCTGATTCTGTCTTCAGTGCCATAGAAACTACCTGTCTCAAGCTATTTGCAGTGTTGGCTTTGGGCACTGCCTTTATGCAATGCTGCCACAGCTCTCTCATATCACAGAATGAGTCACGTCTTTCCAGAGTTGCTTAGCATTAATGTATTCGCCCTGTTATCGTATACAGCAGAGCTGGTCTCAAATACTTGACTGGGGTTTGACGACCAAGAAAGTGGCCTCTCACCACTTTAAACCCATTGTCTGTGTAAATGGTTCCTCTTAAGCCCCAGCCACTTCAAACACTTCACAGCTGGCAAATGTACAAAAAGAAACAGAATAATGAAGATCCCCTTCAGACCTTTTACAGTAAGCTCGCTCTTTCAACTCTTCTATGTGGCTGTGTGTCATCTTAAGCAATGAGGCTGCCTTTGTAGTTGTTAACAGGAAACTTTTGGTGCTTCTACAGTGATTGTCAGGCTTAAGAGGCAAAAAGGTCAAAGTCATTCATTTTTCAAAAAGGCACCCTTTTCTCAAGTGCTCATATTTGCAGTGTAAACTTACCCCCATAATATTGTTTATATGTGCTTGCTTCAAGGAAATGTATCATTTTGAAACACTGGGATAAAACTGCTACCAGTAACAACCTTAAGGTTTTCTTTTGGCCTGATTCTCAGTAGTAAAAAATGATTCAGATTTATTCAATTTGAAGCTGCACTGCACAATGCCCAGCTCTTCAGTTTCCTCGCAGCTTTACAAAAGATATTTGAGGCCATTAATTTGGATGCATGACCTGCACCTTCACTGTCTCACAACTTCTCATTAACTCTGTTTAAAGGCAGCTGCTGTCAGGAAAAATCTAAGCCCACCAAACAGCAGATGGACAATGCAAGTGAGGAAGTTGGCGCATTTAGCAGCTAAATAGACCACAATTACAGCGGCTTTGGCAGATGCACTTTTTTTTTTAATCCATTTGTGTTGCATGCATATACTCGTGTGGGCGGTGTGATCTAATATACTTACTGGTCACTTCTGAAAGAGAGATTTAATGTTAACTTTTACAGAGTTAAATAGAGAATATAATCAAATTTCATTTTTTCAAAATAAAAGACCCCAGTTAGACTATACATTCTCTCATAAAACTTGCCCAGTGGATGTTATAAAAATAGAACTTCCTGGCATGACTTCACATCCTTCCAAGGTTAATGGAGAAGAGAATAAAGGGTTAAAGCTCCAGCAACACGAGCTCAGCTCGTGGCTTTCATCAAAATATTGTCTGTAAAATTTTGTTGCAGTCCAAGAGCACATGTAACAGTTATGGCATCTTGTGCAACAGCATCATCCTCCCCCTGCGTGTCAACACGGAGTATCACACTGTAAAAACTGCTCAGGATTTTTTTTTTTCTTTTTTCTAATGGTAACATGAAAAATACTCGAAGGCACGGACCGGGCCTCCCTGATCCAAATCTAATGGAGCAGCTACAGCATGCAGACTCACGGAGACCCCACCCCGACTCCATTAAACTATTTGTTGACAATGTTTTGGTGCCGGATACCATCACAAACTCCAGAGGTCCTGTCCATGATCCAGTAGGTCTGCTGAGACCTATTGGACCAACAAAATAATTTTGCGGTTGATTTTTGTAAAACTACACCAACTCCATACAAACTTAGGGGAAAAGTATCCCTGTCCTTGTTGTTACATAACCTGTGAGCTGCATGCAGTTTTTAAACAAACAGATGAGCCAGTCGGAGTGGGAGCTGCATGTTACTGCTGCGGGAGGCCGTGGTGGATTTACCAATAAAGGGCTAAAAAGAAGAGTGAACTTTGGACTTCTTTTTTGCCTGCTGGCCAGAATTAAATGTTAACATTACTCTGTGTGCCTGTACACAAACACGGGGGCAACCTTTTGCAAGCATATTTACCGCTTACACTTTAGTTCAAAGCACAGCAGCAAACATATTGTTATAAAAGCTGTTCATGTGCATCAACTTGCAGGCAGAATATGAGCAGAGACGCTAGTGAAGATGCATCTGTCGCATAGTTTAATCTAAAGGCAAATCAGAGCTTTATGTTGGACAAACTTTACATGTTTTTTGTGAATCTTAACCTGAACAGTAACGCATTATGCAAGCTGCAACTTCTCAACACGTTTTAAGATGTGAAAGAGAATCAGAGGGCTATTTACACCTCAGGGGGAGTTTTCTCAGGATTGCAGGCACCCACATGCAACTCCCACCCAAAGTGATCTGTCATAGCTTTAACTTTTCACACATTCTACTGTGCAGCACAAATCGACACAGAATAATTAAAGACCAGCGAGTGTGAATGAAGGAGAAACAGCAAGTCTCAGCAGAGGATCCCCTTCGGGCCAAGAAGGGCAGTCTTAGACCACCGACAGCACAGAGAAAGAGACGGGGAGAGAGAAATAAACAGAAGCACAAGGAAAGTGCAACAAAGATTTGTACACTGCAGCGGTTTCCCAGTGGGGAGTTTTCTATGGACAGCTGGAGGTCTGCATGGTTTTATGAATGTCACAACTGGACGATTCACTCCGGCCCACCGATGTGTTGAACTAAAATGTTCTTGCTTCTTGTCTGTGTATGGGGACACTAACATGTGGGTAGGGGTAGATAGTTACGACAGCGAAACAATGGTGAATTGATGGTTGAGGTTAGGGGGAGGCTGTGGTTGCAGCTGATGTAGAGGGCTGTGATGAGACACAAACTCCTGTATGAAAAACCATCACCACAACCTTACTTTGTGCAAAGCTGCTTAAATGACACTTGACACTTGTTTGTGTTTTCACAACCCAGCTGGCTGTTAAAAATAGTGGCGATCAGAACCATCAGTTTTGGTGGTGTGTGTGGGCATGTGTGGACAGTATGATGTTGGGAATGATAAATGGGATAAACCAATCAAAAATAAACATGAGAAAAGAGGTCCCTTGGACTGAGGAAGAGTAGTGGTTGGACACCCAGGTGTCTCCTACTATCCTGACTGTATGCTCCCCCCACCTGATAGAGAATAGTACTGCACCTTATAGACAGACAAGCATATACACCACATATCAAATTGTGAACTGGATTTGTGTATTTTAGTAATAATTCACCTTCATCCTCTTTAATCAGCTCTACTTCCTGTCTTGAAAACGACCATCCAATCAGCCACGCTCCCCTGCTGCCTTTGGTTCCCTGGCTGTTTTACTCCATCTGCAGACAGGCTTTCCACCTGTTTCCTAGTTTGTTTTCTGCCATGTTGTTTATTTTGTTTTCTCACCTTTCCCCTTTGCTTGGATTTTTGTATTTACCCATTCATATTTCCAGCTAAATCTTTGTTTGTATTTTGATATTTTCTTTTTTCCTGCATTGACTCATCTGCCATGTGTGACCTCAAACCTGGGTACCCTCGATAAGATTTCGATTTTGTGCTTTTGATCATATTATGTAATTACATATTACATCATTAAATCCATTAGAGTACACTTACAACAGGCCTTGTTCTCAGGAGACACTTTGGCTGTGTCACTGCAGGGCTAACAGATTAGCACTAATTAATGGGAGAATTTCATTTAGCTGCTTCACTTTTATGGTCCTCTTATTATGCTTGGAGGAAATGCTGGGTGTCTCTGTATGATAGTGTTAGGTCATAAGGTCATATGTAAAGTGTACAAACTGACTCACTCTCCAGGTCTACTGGAGCATTTGAACAGCTGAAAGCCTTTGTAAATGTTTAACCTGTATTTAATTATTACTACTGCCACACAGGTTGTGTGATTGGTTCAGTCATTTTCTGGTGCATAATTTTTTGAGTATTCCTGATAATAGATAGCCAAAGAAACAGGATGTATACTGGAATATTTGGGGGGAAAGGCTAGTAGAAATCAAAATTTAAGTCCAGTATCCACCATACAGACTGCTATGTTCAATTCCACTTTCTTTCCCTACTAACCCTGACTATGCAAATGGAAATTAAATTAAATTTGCTTAAATGCGGACCATGCATCATTTTCTGGCCTGTTTTTTAAAGCAGTAGCTGGATTTGATGCAGCCCACTTAGGCCAAGCCCAATCACTGATTGATTGGCCACTGGAGAAACTCTCCCCCTCACAAATACCCAAACTGCTGGCAGCAGCAGACTTAAAATAATGTTGTGGACTGTGAGTACAGGCTTTCAGCCTTTCAAGTAAGTCAAATAAATTTGTTTTGAACAAACATTCCGCACTGCTCAACAGATCTTCCCTGCACAAATACAGTACATGCTGAAATGTTAATGGCTAATCCAAATATTGCAGCATAACGATGCATCCATGTCTCTGACAGATCCTCCGCACCTGCCACAGACCTCAGCACCTCATCAGGCAGGGAATTCATCTCCTTTATCCAGAATTTAAAAGGAAAGGAATGTTTGGTTTCATTTCAAGACTGAAGTTCACAATCATAACCAGACTTAAACCTTTGTGCAGGAAGACTGGGAGAACCTTTCTGAGTGGATTGTCAAAAACAATTCAAGTTGAAACATGATGATAATGCAGTACGTCCCTGCTTTTTAGATTGGAAGAATTTAAACTGGATTTTAAACATCAGCTGATGCAGCTGATTATGGCAACCCTGTGGAAGCACAGGGAAGTCAGATAGCCTCTGACACATCAAACTGCCAAATCTCATAGAGCTCATGGTATTTAAGCTGCTTGAGCTAGCTTTCCATTGCTACTGCTCTGTAAGCCGCTTTACAACCTGCATTTACTTCTCCTGTCATACTGAGTCTGACTTCATCGTCATGCCTGTTATCTTTAAGGCTTGGGGTATTCGGTATGGGACATTAAATAGTATAAAAGAAGGCCGGAGCTACTGTGATGTCACCCACTGGTTTATGAAGTGTTCCCATCATTGCTTTAAGCACTAAAAATGACTTGGTTAGGTTTAGGAAACGATTGTGATTTGGGTTAAAACACAGCCCCGCACTACTGTAACCCTGCACTGTGAAAAATAATCACTTTGGAGTGAAAAGTTCCTCTCACCATTGCTATATCCCACCCATCAGGGCAGAGATCGTGAGGACAAAGGACAAACTGTACCTAAATAAGCCACGTCAGTGGCTTTGACAAAACAGCACCAGCTGATGCCCTGGAAATGAGAATGAACTTTCAGGACTTCCAGTGTAATACTGGATATCTTGGCCAAGACTGCCTATTCCGTGCAGTGGCCAGTGTTTATGAATATAGGTCCATTTTTAAAAAGTTAATAAGAAGACAGCATTCCTCACAGGCAGTGTTTACCTGCATCCAACCAAAGTCTGCACAACTGATTGATCAGAACTATTTAGACAACAAACTGAAACTGGGAAACTCACACGACCAAAAATCTTGTCCCTTGCCATCATATTTTGCATATTCATATGCCGATATCTGTCTGCTACAAGCGCCCAATCTCAGCAAAGCTCAAGCGGGTTACGAACTTTGGACTGTTTACTCGGGCTGATATGCTGCTCATTTCGCTTCAGTGATGCAAACTCAGTGAACTCAGGATCACAACAAATAACCACAACCTCCTAAAATGTAACACTCTTTAAGTGTTTAACTGGAAAGTGAGAGTGCAGCCTCTGCTAGCTGCAGGAAACACCCTGAAATGTGAATTTTGAACGGTACAAAGGGAGACAGGTGTTAATATTCAATCGCTGCCTGTCACTCATGTTTGAAAAGTAAAGCTTAACAGAGTGCAACCTGCCCTATGAAACAAGCCTCATCTGTGTTTTAACTGACCTGAAAGTCAAAGATGAGAAATCACAGCACAGAGCCCAGCCCGAGTACATCACGCTCAGATAAACTCACGGGATTGGAATTAGGTTTGTTTTAAGTATCCTCTCCCTTTCAAGTCTGTGGCCATGAGACGTAAAATAAATAAATATATATAAATAAATCACCTCTGTGCTGTGTATGAGGGAATACTTCAGTGTAAGCCCTAAGTGTGTAAATATACACAAAAAGAAACATTTTAAGTAAATAAGCTGCACCTTCTTCCAAAGGAACTCTTTTCCAACAACAAACTGACACAGTAACTTTGGAAGATGCTCAGAGCAGACACTCAGTTTCCTGCCTGAATGTGCTTGCTAGTCTTAAAAGGTTAAATGTGTATTAAATTTCCTCCTTAATACAATAGCTTAGATCAAAATAAGGCATTCTCAATGAGAGTGCTTTGAGGCTACATGGGTTACAGACATGTTGGAGTTCATTGGAGGGATACTGCTTGTTTGTGCTCACAGATGTGGGTCTGCCACTGCCTGCCAAACACATTGCATATGTCAACATTCATTTTCAGGAATCAATAGTGACCCTTTGCCCCTAATAACTCTAATGTGGAATAGCAAAGCTTAACATTTCTCTGTCCCAGCAGGATTTCTGGGTTATTTCTTTTGGGTAGTTACAAATATGTTTGATGTAGATCGTGGTTTTTCTGACATAAAAAGAGTCCTGCAGTGAAATTGTAGTGTTGACTCAGTACAAATTCCCAGTGAAGCTTTTCCTGCCCTGTTTTAACTTCATGCTCAGGTAACGATGGCAGGTCAAAACTAGCTGGCTTTGTGATGCTGGCTCACAGAAATTAATTAAAACATGCCCACATGAATACAGGAGAAGTCTCAATTGAATCGCAGTATAGAAGGTACCTGGCAGAGAACCAGTCTTTGAATCCACAAAGCAAGTCCACACATAGTACTGTGTCAATTTAAGCTGTGGCAACACAAATACAGATAATACAATAACACACTTCCAATTGTTTTACTCTTATAAATGAACATAAAAGAGAAGCAAGGGCTGCATTCATGAGTATGTGTCAGTTAATTCCATTCTCAAACAAGGATACATGATGAGTGGTTGTCTTTTCGAGGGATCATCTATTATACCCTTAACGTGTACTCAGAAGCACGGCTCCTTGCCACCGCGCCCGAGAACGATGCCACATTAGCAAGCTAATGCTAATTAGCTTGCTAATGTTAAACGCTAAATGCCGCGCCCGCTTACTAATTGCAGTGATGGTGAACAGAAGAGTTACACTTACATATCACGCATTCAACGTGTCCCAGAGCGCCGTTTCCTTCCACTAATGGGTTTGCAGATATCGCGTAAAAAGCTTAAACAACATAAACATTATAATCCAGGTGTTTTATCGATCCAATCAGCTGCTAACAGCACTTCCTACGTTAGAATATCAGCATGAACTATGACGTCTTTAGTGCAAGCCACAAACTATGACGACAGGAAGTTTTTGCTGGGAACTGTCGTTTTTCTTTCCAAGGCCTCCCACAGCTGCTGGCATTTTATGTTTAATACAAAGCCCGAATTTGTCCTTGAGGCTCCATTTTTCCTCTTCTTCCCCCTCATTCCACGCTGGTTGCCATTTTGCTTTTTATATCCCCCCCAATCAACAGGTCGCGAGATTCAGTGTTGCCAACTTAGCGACTTTGTTGCGATTCTTCAGACAGCCCCCCACCCCCAAAACAGCGACAAATTTAGCGACTTTTTCCAGTCACGTCGGCGACTTTTGGAGAGTTTTGGAGATAGGCCGGAAACATGAACTCCTCCGCTGTCATCATGTTTTGTGTACTTAGAGCCTTCATACTGTGTTGGCAACAGTGGCCCACATAAAGGAGGAGGGTTAACTGTAGCACTAGCAATCACGCCACACAAAGCAGTGTTTTTGTTAACTCTGATGTTCTAACTGCGCTGGAGCGATGTAGCCAGAGAAAAAAAAAAATTAGTCTGGTAACTGCAGCGATCGCAATGAGTGAAATTCGGGTGATGACCATAGACTGTATATGAAAGATGGATGTGGCATCGCCCTTTGATTTTGGATTCTGCATTTTGAAGTCTCAACATTACTGTTTTGGCTACCATCATGTTTTTTTTTTTTGGAGGAAGGAGTGACCATATTTGGACGGGAACGTTATCGGCTATTGCTAGCAAGTTTGGTCAACAAGCTGAATTTCTGAACTGTACAGCTAAATCACACAAACACAGAAACATCTGACAGACAGAACTCTACAATTTACCTCACCAAAACCGAAGCACAAATTGCTGAGATGGTCTGTAGCACATATTTTCTGTTAGATAATTCTATTAGAGGGAGGTCCAGATTTGTGTCTCCAATTAGTGGAGGTGAGGCCTGTCAGACAGTGATGGGCTACAGCTACCAGCTACCTGTCAAAGTAGCTGCACTCCTGACTTTAAGCCTTATTACCATAACTCTGAGTCCTAAAACATTAAATCCCTCACTGTACCGTGGTTCTGAAGAGACACATGTATCCTCTGGATCTGAAAAGTGAACCCAGTGCTTTAAACTTATATATACATTTCTGCTGGAATCAGTGTGGATGAGAACTTTGAATTGAACCGCATCAGCACAGTTCTGCTTCATGGAGCCAGAATGATGAATAGAACAGGCCAAAATGCACATAATGCAGCCTTGGATGATATTCTCTCTGTCAACGGTTTAAACATTAAAATGTGGTTCACTGATTAAAAAAACAGCTGCAGCTTTCTTCTTCTACTTTCCAGCTGTTTCTTCATAAAACTTACCATTCTCCGCCTGCTGGTTCAAACTTGCCCAGACATCCAGGTCCATTCTTTGTCTGCATCGCCCAAAACCCTGAATGAGCTGCTGCAACGGGAATTCAGCGTCAATACTCGGGTAGCACCTCAGGCCGGTGGAGCACCTCGGCAAGTAAACCCCGCAGAGCTCTCCCACCTGCCGGGCACACACCGGACAGCAGCCACAGCCTGGCTCCCTCACGAGCTCCGCACATAGTGGATCGACTTTGCCGCATGTAGCCATATACTCTGCAGTGCAACTTGGGCATCGGAAAGCTAAATCCCCAAGTAAGAGTCCAGGTAACCCAATGTATGCAAACAGCAACCCGTACAAATAATACATGGCCATTATAATGCTTGCTAGGTTTGCTAGTGACCACTAAAGGTAAAATGACCCCACAGCATGAACCTCAGGCTCCTCTGACAGTGCTCTGTGTTTGGGTAAACACTGTGGTGCCACTGACAGGGTCCTATCTGCTCTCATGTTACCCCCCAGAGTTTCAAACAGGTTTGCACCATGCATTTTATTATTTAACTGTAGATGCTTTCAGGTACTGTAATGTCATTCAGATCATGATTAACAGGGAGAAAGATGCTCAGCGCAGTTGTTTTGGATTCCAGCTGCACCGTATCCATCTCCTTACCAGCAAAGTCCAACCAGATGTTTCCTGGGAAATGTTAAAATCAGCGCTGTCTGTGATTTGGCTCCTTGATTTGCTGTGTGTCAGTTAGCACTCAGTTAAAGGTACGACTAAGGAGCCAAAACTGCTCTTTTTTCCCTCAGTAGCTCAAACATTTTAACTCCACACACCGCGGCTCGTGCATGTGTTATTTTCAAAAAGCAACCGGCCTGTTTTTAGTACTTTGGTAATTTTGTGTCTGTCTGTGCATGGACGGTGTTTTAACCATCAAACAAGATGTCATGAGCAAGGCGTATAGCTGAGTGACTACATTACATGATCACGCATAAATTAATTAGCTGTGTTAGTCAATTTAGGTGCATGAATAAAGGTGTCACATCCCTTCCTCACATTCTCGCTGGGACGAGATGCAAGTCAAGGAAGCAAGGAGACACGTTAGGGTACTGAGAAGCACCAAACTATAATCACCTCGTGACTGCCTTTTTACACTCCCAGCAGATGGTGCTGATAAGTGGCTCTTGGAGCTTTTTTCCACACAAAATATCCCCCCCCCGTGTTTGGAAATGAGGTTGGTGTGAGGAGCAACAGGGCTGTAAAAACAAAGCCAGCAAAATGCCCCACAGGACCACAAACAATTACAGATTCAGGTGAAAAGTGTGTGTGTTATATGCACAATGATTTCATCTATTAATTGCAGGAAAATGTTGACAAGTGCAGTATTAAACTAAACCGCAGTTCAGTTTAAACAGGGGAGGACGAGTCCCCTGCTATTAAAAGGGAAAGCAGCACCGCGCCGGCCAGGTATTCACAGACACGACTGTGTGACGCCAAACCTCTCATTACACACTGATTAAGGTGACCGCTGGTCACTGGATTCACAATCAGTCCCAGATCTTCGTGCGCAGCCGCTGTTTGATAAAATTAAGTTTGAGCAGAGTCCTGGCTTTCGCTGCAGGCCTGTTTGCTGCTCTCTGGAGTAATCAAATAATAATCTGCTCCACAGATCTGCTGCTGAGCCTACTTCTCCAAAGCCACACAGAACACTGCAGATAGTCATTTATTTCAGAAGCTTTCACTCTCACATTAGATGTGTGTGTGTTCTTTCTAGAGATTTGGGTGGATAATATTAATACAGTATGCTTTGTTTCTATCAAACAAATGGAATTAGTAACAAAAATAAATAATGGGGACTGGTAACATCTGCACAAATGAAGTCAAATTGTATAATTAAGCTACTGTGAAAGCTTTTTTTTTTTTCTTCTTAATTCTCCAGTGTATTATTTTCTATCAGTATCCTCCTAAATATCAGCCTCCTTTTCACTCCCCTCCTTTGAATTATATCCACGACCATCCAGGAAAATAACTGACCCTGGAAAATGTAACCACCTTTCCGTGGTATTCCATTTGTCTCAACTAAACGACTCTTTGAGAGACGGATCTTTCAGGGGCCCAGTTAAAATATCTCTCAGCGCTGCAATATCAGGTTGTTCCGCTTGAGCGTAAATTTAGACGTTCCAACATTGTTCAGCCATTCATTCGGAGTTGCTTAGCAGCATGCACACACATAATATCATCATAACGAGGAGTGGTCATAAGAAAACATTTCCATTTCAGAAACAGTTTACAGAGCAGACAGAGTACACAGCGGGCAGACACGGTTTAGTTAACGCTGCGCGTCTCTGAAAGACGACGCACGTGCTGTTTGGACAGCGCGTCTCACGGAACGTGTTTTTACAGATAAACCCCAGAGCGGAACGAGGATGAGAGGGGTGGAGGTTCAGGAGATAGAGGTTGACATGACACTTTTTTCCACACATTTGTTATGTACATGCCCACCAGGGTTCTGTGTCTGACTGGTATTTGTGTTGCTTTTGCTTTGAAAGCTGGATGGGAGGGAATGAAAAGGATGTCATCACCCAAACAGCAAGTGCTGCAGCAAAGAAAATATATCATAGAATGCAACATTAAGGACTTGTTTAACAGTCTGCTATACTGATGTCACGTCATTGCTGAGTGGTGGGTGAACATTTACCTTTAAAGAACTGATAAACCCTTTGAATGAATTCAATAATAATGGGTAAATGGACTCATAATTATGGTGCTTGTTTACTGTGAGCACTCACAACACTTGTTACTCTGCAAGGCACATTCACCCATTGACACATGTATTCATTCAGTGATTTATTCTATGCATTAAAGCACTTTTTGTCCATCACAACGACATGGATGGGTGCACGAGGGGCAATACAGGACACTTCAACATGCAGGAGGGACCTGGGGATTCAACCACTGACCCTCTGATTAGTAGATGACCCACGGCCACATATCAGCTGTCCACTTTGTTGGCTGTACCCATGAAGAAATGGTCAATATCTGCTGAAGCTCAGATCGAGCATCAGAATGGGGAAGAAAGATGATTTAAGTGACTTTAACTTGGCATGTCAGTTGGTGCCAGCATGAGTATTTCAAAAACTGGTGATCTACTGGGATTTTTTTCCTCACAACCAACTTTTAGTAAAAGAGAAACTATCCAGTGAGCGGCAGTTCTCTGGGAGAAGATGCCTTCTTGGCATCAAAGGTCGGAGAATGGCCAGACTGCCTCGAGCTGATAGGAAGGCAACAGTAACTTAAATAACCACTCCTCACAACCAAGGTGTGCAGATCTCTGCATGCAAAACACATTGAACCATGAAGAACACGGGCTACAGCAGCAGAAAACCACACCAGGAAGCTGAGGCTACAGTTGACACATGCTCACTGAATTTCGATTTTTCCCGAGACGTTCATGTGGAAGTGTCAGAATGTGGCACAAGTAAAGTGAAAGCATGGATGGTCTTGTGTCAAGACTGGTGGTGTAACGGATATTTTCTTTGCACACATTGGGCCCCTTTGGGCACACAGCCTACCTGAGTATCGATGCTGACCATGTCCATGCCTTTATAACCACAGTGTCCATCTTCTGATGGCTGCTTCCAGCAGGATAATGCACCATGTCCCAGAGCTCAGATTATCTTTCACTAAAATTTTAAACATGACACTGAGGTTGCTGTAGTCATATGGCCTCCAAAGTCACCAGATCTTAATCAAATATAGCACCATGGAGTAAGGCGAGATTCACATCATGGATGTGCAGCTGACAAATCTGCAGCAACAAGGGGGTTCAGCCAGGTACCAGTGGCCGGTGTGTGTGTGTGTGTGTGTGTGTGTGTGTGTGTGCAGTGCCTTTGAAAACAGGTTGTAGACACAATAGAAAAGGCCAATAACAATATTAAACCAAATGAAACTAAATCTCTAACAATGTTTTTAGAAATTATTTGAAGGAAGTACTTGATTGTGTGAGCCGTATCTGCTCAGTGATGTCATTCCAGCACATCTGTTGGAGCTCAGCCGTGTTTCAAAATTGACAAGAAAATATTAAAAGTTCCAAACTCACTTCTAAGATGTGCACAAACACAATGAGGAGAAGCCGGGACGGGCTGTCCTCTCACACTCCCCTCACCATCACTGATCGTACAGTATTTACAAATAAAAACGTGGCTGCAAATTTCCAACAAAGTACGGAAGCCGAGAGCGGCCATGGAACCTATAAACTTTTTTCTGATGGTTTTCTCGTGATAACGCGTTGTTTA
>JAVDPK010046281.1:0-21586 GCA_034780415.1 Cichlasoma orientale
TACACACTCAAAGTACACAACAAAATGTATTTAAGGGCTAAAAAAGTAGATTTTTCATGATACATCTCCTTTAAGGGCTAAAAAAGTGGATTTTTCATGATACATCTCCTTTAAATAACATATATGAGCTTGTTTTAAGATGGCATAGTGTATGTGTGTGTGTGTGTACTTATGCAGTCAAAGGAAAATTTTACTGTAGTTATAGCCATCAAACATACTTTACCATATACTAACAGATGAGTCCCACATCGTCTTAATGAGCAGATGTTAGCTAAGAGTGTGTCAGAAGCTGAAAAGATAAAGATTTTTAATAATAAAAAATTTAAAATTTCAATCAATATGATATTATGATATCCACATTCCAGACCTTATTACACAGGTATTAACATGACATAACTCATTCAAATACACAGATACAATTTAATGATATTTAATGACGTCTCATTTACTTGAGCTGAGGACTCTATGCATCTGTACTGGTTACATTCTATTATTTACAAATTAAAGTGAACATACTTTGCCCATTTTATTCTCGGACGAGCAGTTTTGCACGATTCACGGTTTATGATCATAATCGTGACCAAGGGTTGCTTTGTGACCTCTTACAGGAGAACGTGCTGAAGGAGAAATGCTCACCGTGATGCACTCTGTTAGAGTCCACGAATAAAAACGTGGAGCTGGAAGCATAAAAATGTATCTTTTAATGTCAACAGCAGATCGAAGGAGTTCAGAGTGAGCTCCGGTGCACCGTGTCCGAAGGGACAGCAGTTCAGTTCTGATCTTAAATCCATCCATAGATATGCTTTACTGTATGTGTTTTACTAAAATGAACTTCACATACTCTAAATGGGACTTTCCTGGCTTTACAATCTTTCCTGTAGCATTATTTGTTTATACCTACGTCTGTGTGTGTGTTTGACACAAGCGACATGAGGATGGGAGGTCGATCTGACCCATTACTTTCCGTCAAGGATCACCTGTGCTCCCATCATCTCTTCCTCTCCCGTACTTCGTAAAAGTACAGTGTTGAGCCACCATGCAGGCGTGTTTAGGTGACAGAGATTTACGAATGAACCTTGGTTTGAATGTGCAGATTCTTTTCCCGAGTTCTCAACACTTTAATCTCCCACATTAGCTTCTGAGAATTGTGTACATTTGTTCTGTGGGAACAAATGCCTTCCTTTGTTTTTTTGTATTTTACTCGTCTGAGAGGGACAAATAGCGCCGTGATGATCTTTGGGGCGCGAGCCCTTCCAATGATATAAATCTCTGGCATACAGCTGTGGTCAGAAAATTACATACACATACATCACGGGCATGAACGTTGTGGTAATTCTGGGCTTTTAATGATGTCTTTGAACTGTTCTTTTTCCAGGGTGGAATGATTGTACAGCATATATCTGGACACACAAGGTTGAATTAATTAATCCACAAGGGCTCAAATACATACATAATGTGTGTGTGTGTGTGTGCGCCCGCGCACACACTCTCTTAAATCTTTTAATTAGTTGTGTTGAAGGTTCTACAATGTCTTTTAACTTGACAAAGCCAAGGCCTATAAATTCCTCGTTAGTGCTAATGATTGACTACAGCTGGCAGTATCTCTTTGGCAGCATGAAAATGATTTGTTTGACAGCACTCATCAGACTGACCGATACTCGGAACAATGAGAAACTCCAAGAAACTCGGTGAAGATCTAAGAAGCGGAAGTTGGAGCCATCTGGGACAGTGTTTCTGCCAGTGGTGCTGATGCATTGCATAAAGTGGATGGAATAATGAAGGAGGAGGACTTCGTCCAAGTTCACACACAGCTGAGTGTTCTAGCAGGGCAATGATCCCAAACACACATCAATTGAAATTGATGAAACAGGCTAACATTAAGCTCCTGGAATGACCTTGCCAAAGCCATGACCTCAGCACTACTGAAAATCTGTGGACCATGCTCAGGGTGTGGATTAGAGCAGGGATCCTCAAGGCCGGGCCTCGAGGGCCGGTGTCCTGCAGGTTTTAGATGTGTCCCTGATCCAACACACCTGAATCAAGTTCTCCAGAGTCCTGCTAATGACTTCTATGTTTGACTCAGGTGTGTTGAAGCAGAGACACATCTAAAAGTTGCAGAACACAAGCTAGGCAACATCGCGTATGCTGTGCAGCGCAGCGAGGAAAACAGCCTCCATCCAAACGTGCGGCACAACATAGAAGGCCCATCTCAGCAGGACTGGACTGGACTCAGCTGTACTTCTGCACCTGAAGGATGAAGGTCACTCTTTCAAGGATGCCGATGTTCACGTTTGGGACCAGGAAGGCAGACGGTTTGAAAGAGGAGTAAAAGAAGCATCTATGTCCGCTGTGAACGACCATCACTGAAGAGAGGAGGCCACCTACAGTACAGTCCAGTCCTGAGAGCTCTTCCCAGGTGCCTCAGCCCGTACTCACACCTTACTTCAGGTGACCTCAATAGGTCACGTGATAAAAGTGGGAGCACGGTCTCACAGTAGTTTCACCCAAAACTGCTGGTGCACATGAACAACAGACCACCTTCAGGGGACACCCCCACTGGGACTCTCCACCCTTTGGTTTTAGAGCTGATGAAGCCTCTTGGATGAGAGCTGAAACACTCACCCAGCACGGGTGTGTGCTGTGACCCTCTGTGGATTAGAGAAAAACCAAAATAATTTCAAACTTGTGCACCCAATTCTTGTCTTTTAAAAACATTAAAGATGTTTGCTGTACAGTCATCTAACCCCTGAAAAAGAATGATTCAAATTCATCAAAATTACCACCTCTGATCACAACCGTATCTGGAGTTTTCCATCCAGATAAAAGCAAACACTTAAATTGTTTAATTTTTGACCATAAACAAATACAGAAATTCAGGGAAAAGAAATCCACATCTATGCTCAGAAAGCGTGGCCTAACTTCAAATCCTGTAGCTCTAGTGGTTTTTAGGGCCTTTATCAAATCTATTATTACACAAGAGCTAAAGGACAACAACATAATTATTCCCCCATTTTAGTTCTGTGCAAACCTGCAGAGTCAGTTTTGTGTTCTCTTTAATGAGACCAGCATGAAGTTCAGGGAAGTCCGACATGTTTGCCCAACATGTTACAGTTTATGAGTAAACCAGCCGCCTTTGTTGGGCTGGCTCAGTCTGAGACCTTTATCCAAGGTTGCTGGTTATCACAGGGTTTCTCTGAGGGTTTAACCTTTGACCTTTGTTTGAAATGATATGATCAGAACTGCATTTGTGTGAGGCACATATGCAATAAATCAACGTGAATCTGAATGTGTCCTGCTCGGTGCTCATTATTAAGCAATTCCCCTAAAAGCTACTTCAAGTTTTAAATGTACTAAATGTAACAAATAAATGAACAGTTTTAGTAGCCGGTTGATTATTTATCATGCAGTAAGTCAGCTGGTGGAGCAGTGGTGCTCTGAACTAAATATGAGCGCCGACTCCAACACGCTGACACTTTAAATTGTTGATCGCAGCGTCGTTTAGTCGTCCTTGCTGCTGCGTATATAAGATAACTGTCATACTCTGAGCCTTGTGATAGTCTGGCAGACTGTCCTGGCTGCACCCCAACTCTGGCCCTGTGACGGCTGGGTTCCAGCACCCCCAGCGACTGCTGGATGAGTGGAAGAAAACAGATGGATGTGTTTTTAATTCCGTTTTGTCTGCCCATCTGTTGGCCTGTATTGGTGTATGTCACGCACTGGCCCATATTGTGAGGAATGACCATCTGAGCTCATAGTTTTTTTCCAAATTCCTGCCAATTTAACACCACCGAGCTCTCAAATGTGTATTCATCTTAATAATGGCAGGTTTATGCACTGTCATATTCATGTCTTTGTGCCTGTGTCCGTGAGTGTCCTTGATTTGATTTATTTTTCCCAAGATGCACGCTATAGCTGCTGTTTAGGAATTATAACATGAACAGATTTAAATTGTGGCCTAATTATAAAGAAAAAGCTCATGAACGTGTGAATCAAGCTGTGAGGCTCAGTGCGGCGGCTCAGTGCGGAGGTCTGTGACAGCGCAGACATCATGGTCCCTGGTTTTAGTCCCGGAGTCTTTGGGTTGAAGTAGAACATTAAGTGTTTTCAGTTTGGTTTCGCTGCAGTATGTATAATAAAAGAAGAATCATACAGGAGAAATAACAACCCAACAGACAAAACTATTTATTTATAGTCTAATTGTAACAGATTTTTCAATATAGCAATTCCTCTAAAAGCTAGTTAAAGCAGTAGTATTTGGTCCTCTAAACTAAATATAAATGCTAACTCTAACAAGCTGAGCCTCTAAACTCATCGCTGTAGATTACAACTCTGCTTATTTGTCCTGTTACTGCATATGTAAGATGCTCGTTATACTTTGAGTCCTGCGACAGACCTTTCGAGGGTGTACCCTGCCTGTCGCCCTATGACAGCCCCCTCGTGACCCTGAATTGGAGAAGAAGAAGATGGATTGATGGATGGATGGATGGTGTTACCTAACAACTGAATGGTTTGTACTCTGCATTGACAAATGAAAAAGTGCAGTACAAAGCCAAACTTGCAAAAACGTGGTCATAATTTGTTGGGGTAATTTTATATGCACTCCAAAATGCCAAGCAGTAAGTTGTGTTCACTGCTTTGGTGCTTCTAGTCTGAAGAGTCGCACACTGCGATTGTATAGTGGTTTGTGTTGTGATAACTTGGGTCACAGCATTTTCTCCTGCACAGCAATGTATGATTTATTAAGAAGAAGAGGAAATGTATGGATGAGGGTAGTGCTTTATTAAATTAAGAATAACCAAAGATACAGGACGAAACTACTGTTTAAACATTTTAACATGACTGTGGTGGAAAAGTCTGCGGGACAGAGCCGAGTCACAGACAGGAAGAAGAAACCAAAGCAAATAAAGACTAACAGGGATTTTCCTGATTCCCGTTAAGGTGATCATTTACAAGTTTGATCCAGATCCTCTCTTATTGGTTGATTTGTCAGAGGCAGGTCTACTGAGAGATGTCAAGTAAGAGTGACTGCATTTTTTTTCCAAGCACTGCCCATAAGTAATTTGGCTTTATGAAAAAAGTCTGTCAAAATGAAGGGATTAGAATTAGAATTGCTCTGATTGTTAAATGTAGGAGAACATTGCTCAATCTCAAACCTATAAGACATCAGAGAGAACAGTATTTTCCCACCACTGAATGTATCTGTTTAGGCAGAGTTATTGCATGCTTTACTCTGATTCAGTCTGTTTATGGTGTCAAATCGCAGAGGAGAGGATGTTAAATAGGAGCACCTGCATGGACATCAGTAGATGAAGAATGCGTCCTGCTTGATAGTTCAGGTAAGTAGCACAGAAATGTTGAATAAACACACTGAGGTCACCTTATTATGTCCCAGAAGCTGATACTTAATAAGTACTGAAGAACAGGTGACCGCCCCTATAAATACTGCAGAAAACTCAAACTAGTTTCTGCACAGTTTTATCAACACTGTTAAGCCACATTATCAACATCTCAAGAGCTTGAAAAAAAAAAGCAACTGGACTTATTTAATTTTTGAAGATGTTTCACCTCTTATCCAAGAGGCTTCTTTATTTCTAAAACCAGACGGTGGAGAGTTCAATTCAATTCAATTCAATTTTATTTATATAGCGCCAAATCACAACAAACAGTCGCCTCAAGGTGCTTTATATTGTAGGTAAAGACCCTACAATAATACAGAGAAAACCCAACAGTCAAAACGACCCCCTATGCCAATCCCAGATGCTCAAAGAATTAGCAACTTATGTATTAGGAATTAATAAAATTAGTTGATCAGGCTCCAGTGCTGCTGGTAGTTAAGCAAATGAATGGATAACTCTGAAAAGAGATAATCTGAATCTTTTATTTTAGGCTCTTTAAGTATAGTTAGTTTTTAGTGGCACAACAAACAAACAAAAAACATTCTTACTTTGCCCCTGACAAATACCCCTATTAATAATAATATAATAATAATAAAAACATTTTTGTCATCCATAAGTTGGCTTAATAACAAAATCTTAAGGTATTTTCTCAGATGTTGAGGAAAAATGTTTAACAGGATGTCAAAAATAAAATAAAATACTTATTTTTCTTCAGCGGCGGAAATAAGTTTCAATTCTAGAAACTATCAGAAATGAAAATAACAATTAAAAAGGAAGCAAAAAATGAAAACAATCAAAAAACAGTTTCTCGATGTTTTTATCCGACCTGTGGATTCACCGGACGCCATGGCAGACGCGTGCACGCGCTCCGCTCACGTGACGTTACCCAGCGTTCTGCGGGCGCGCTCACAGAGACCGTCAGAACATCAAGGAAGAAGATGCGGGAAGGTGAGTGAAGGCATTTAAAAACACAACGAAGTCTCGTATCCGCCCCAGTAACATAACATCTGTCGTGCTAGGCTTATCTGTAGCGCTTTTCCCAGCCGAGGAACGCTGGTGACGCGTAATACTGATGTCCCTGCGTGTGAACGGTTCTGTTTGGCAGTAGGAGGAGCGTGTGTTGTCCCCAAACTTCGCTAAATGGGCGAAGTTGTCACCGGTGGCAGACGGATGGTGGTCGTTAGCTTCGACAGTGGGAGCGGGGTTTTTAGCGTTTTGGTGGTCAAAGAAATACAAGACACCGTCTGGGGTTTTTAAAAAGCGGAATAATGCAGAGTGAAAGTGAGAAGTTGATGTCCGTGAAGGAAATTGATAGCGAACAGTGGAGCCGCTCCCGCTGACAGGTGGTTGCTGCTGTTAGCTGTCCGGGCTGGAAGCGGCTGCGATGTGACAAGCCGGCCTTTTTACAGACCGTGGAGAGTTTTAGCAGGGAAACAACAAGCTGAAAGTACAAAAGAGGCTCGCATCTAAACTGAAAGGCATGGACTTAATATATTTTAAACAGATGTTATCAAGCTGCTGTAAATGCCTCATTTAGTTTAGCTTTGGTTATGTAATCTCGAAACTGAATGGCAATGTAATGCTATCATAAAATCAGACCACTGAAGGTGGGTCTGTGAGTCACATTTAACATCTGGGCAGCGGCAAAGAGTGATTCAAGGCGGTGCTTCAATTTAACTCGTGATCATGCTGTCTGGTGATATTTGTTTACGTTTTAAACTCCAGTTGTTAAAGTCACCAAAACGGGCTTTAAAACTCGAAACACACATTTAGTTGTGAGCATTATTAATTTTACTTTTAGGTGATATAAATCAACAGCAAGAATTTAAATATTTAAATAAAGGAATAAAGTAGTTGCCCAGAAGAGCGGCCCTGCGTGGTGACCTGTCACAACACTACCCTGTGCTGACAACTACAAAAGGTAGAGGAAAAATATTTGATAGAGGAAAAATAACTAAATATATCCATACTGGCCAGTCGTAATGTCTGTTTCCCCTCTTCAAATGCTACAAAAAAATGAAAAAATCAGGATAAGAAACATCTCAGTAAACAGCAGTTGAAGAACACTAAAGTAAAGACCAGTTTCCAGAGACAGGCCAAACTGTAACAAAAGGCAGGGCTGATATTACTGATTGTATCTATTAACAGAATAGTAGAATAGAATAGAATGCCTTTATTTGTTGTTATACAGAATGTACAATGAGATTGGAAGGTCACTGTACCTGTCCATTGCAGAGGGGCTCAGAGTAGAGCTGCTACTCCTCCACATTGAAAGAAGCCAGTTGAGGTGGTTCAGGCACCTGACTAGGATGCTTCCTGAGCGCCTCTTGGGTGAAGTGTTCTGGGCATGTCCTACCAGGAGGAGGGCCCGGGGTAGACCTAGGACACGCTGGAGAGCTTATATCTCTTGGCTGGCCTGGGAACACTCGGTGTTCCCCCGGATAAGCTGGAGGAGGTGGCTGGGGGGAGGGAGGTCCGGGTTTCTGTGCTTAGGCTGCAGCCTCCGCGACCCGGCCCTGGATAAGTGGATGAAGATGGATTGATGGTTAATGGTAGGATACATGTGAGCTAAACAAATGTAACAGCATAACTGGCTGATTTGATGAAAGATGAATCACAATTGCCTATTTTATATGACATTATGCCACGATGTTATAGTCTATTGAGTAGGTACATGCCTGTGTTAAGCAAAGTAAACAAGATGTCTGTAGGTAAAGGAGAGTGTCGGTTGAGCTTGGCAGAGTATTTCATCTTGTCAAACCTGATTACCTGCTGGCAGGCCTGGGCTAATGTGCAACATCTGGAAAGAGCTAAAGAGTTACCACCAAGTAACACGATCCAGTTAAATTGGAACACTGGTTCCAGGAGCAGGGGTTAAAGTGGGCAGGTTGGGGAATCCAAAGATCTGGTTTAGCAGTGCAGCTTTGGGAGGAGAATGGCCACTCTGTCAAATCACATAATAATTTGTATTGTGAGCTCCAGTAGATCTTTCTTTGTGTACTGTAATCAGCTGATCTGCACTGCTGCTGCTGCCCTGAGCCAACTGAATTCATCAAGACATTACCTGAGTAGATGTTTCAGAGGTATCATGCCTGATTTCAACACCTAGCTTAGCCTTGGCTAATTGAAACCGAAATAGCATCATCAGCCTAAATTTAAATAAATTACTGCTGCACGTAATGCAATCTAACAGTGACGATGAGCACCACAGAGCTTTAAATCTTTAAATTTTCCTCACCTGTCCTCTCTGTCTTACATCTTTCTCCATCTCAGATGACAAATTAATTAAATACAGCCTCTGTACTTTTAGCTAGCGTAGGGGTTGTGATCCAGCTGCACAGAAACAGTTTGTGTCTGCTGATATTTATCGAGCTGTTTGAAAAGTTGTATTTGAACTTATCTGATAATAAGAAAAGATAACTCAGTTTATGTTTGCTTCCCTTACGGGAACAGAGCCGAAGAGGCATTAAGTAGGCTAACATGAAAGCAGTGAAGTTTCTGTGAGTGACAGGGAGGAGAAAGGAAAAAAGGATGTGCATGCAGACTATAACACATGAAAAATGAGCTTGATTCACATTATAATGTATTAAACTGCCATGACATTTAAGTAGTCATTTATTGAAGGCCCTGGTTCCCAAATAATATAAAGAGCTGCATTAGAAAAACAAAATAATAGAGAGATAAATCCATCAGACGTCTGAAAAAGCTCCAAGGGGAAAAATGACAAAGATTAGAAGTGTAAGTGATCTATTTTTTTTTTCCTTCTAGCATTTGCCTCGCACTTAAACCGCTCTTCACACCATAACCACATCCAATAATTTTCCAGTGTGGTTCTCAAGAACTGAGGTTTATCTGTGCCCGGCGTCCTAGTTACCACTGATGTTTTTCGGGGAATTAGTGGAGTTTATTGATTCTTTGAAACTGGATTTTGACCTTCATGTAGGGAACAATCTCAGAAAAGAGAAGGGAACATGCTTTTTGCTGCTTTCTGTGCGAGCTTGTTTCTAATTCCTGCTGATGTGCATCATACTCAGGGTTCTAGCCAGCGGCTGATCGTCTGGGGCTGCACCGGGCTGAGAATTTCACCGGTTTGCTATCGGAACTGTTCTCTATTAGCAAGTGGTCATCCGATACTCAGGGGGGCCCCAACCCCCTGGGTATTTTTTTTTTTTTTTCTGGCTAGATCCCTGATACTGGAGCCCTTATGGCATTAAAATACTGTTAGAAGCCTAAAAGTCATCTCTCTAACTACTGACCAGAAATAGAAAAACAATCAACCACGTGTCAAAACTGTGACAAAGCCTCCAGTGTTTATGAACATCTCCACATTTGGCACAGTGTCCTGATTTCACTCTCCGCTGCCAGCTGCTGTTCACACATGAGAGATTTAACTATTTTTATTTCATTAAAGCCACAGTGCACAGACTGGGCCATTGTCTGCATCAACATTAACACAATGGCTTTTAATCTAACATAATTATGCATGGTAAACTGTATGACTGCTCCTTTTATGAATTATAGATATCATAATATCTACATCCAGAACTGCCTGCATAGAAGTGATCGGGTATTAAGTCCTTTCCTGAAGTATGTGTGATATTTAGGGAAGCACCAGTCAGATACCAGTGTTCAATTAATAAGCTGAGTTTCTCACACTGAGAAGAGAAGCATTCTCTATTTGTAAAGAAACATCGTTTCACACAGAGAGAACAGATGGATATTTTTAGGGTATTGTATGTGTTAGTAAAGCCTGTCTGAAAAATGCAATCAGTGTGTCTCTTTTAGTGTTTTTAACTGGCCTGATGATATAGAATATTTCTGATGATATAGAATATTTCTGATGATATAGAAAATGAAATACTTAACATTTTATCAACATGTGCAGGCAGCAGCATTTATGAGTGCAATGAAGGGCATTTTCTGTCCTCTTCCAATTAAAAACTACCTGATTCGAAATGTTTAATCTATTGAAACAAGGTGCCGACAGCAGCACCAGTGTTGTTGTACAAGCGCTTTGAGTGCTCAGTTAGAGAAGAAAAATATAAGAACTAGTCCAGTACAAGAGTAGTGACACAGCATAAGTCGAATTTAAGCACCACAGTAGCCTAAGTAGTGTTTTCTTTGAAAATCTTAAGTAAAACATGCTCAGCAAGTGTATTCGATCACCACCCAGGTCAGTGCCAAAGCTGCCCTAAATTAAGAGTACTGGTATTAACAGAATCATTTTTATGTTTCTGTAATGGTTAATCCACCACTATGTGCAAGCTCTTTTATTGAAATGATATTTTTAATAATAAAACATCCTTGTAACTCTTCAAGAGCCCGCACAATATTGTAATATAAAACTGAAAAGTATTTTCTACCCGGGTTGTTGTATCTTGAGTCGGGTTTTTTTTACAAGCTGCTTAAAGCCCTCCGTTACCACCTCGTATCTGCATCAGTTGCTCTTCCTGTCACATGGAGTGCAGCTAGAGAGTGCTCCAGTGATGCTTGAGCATTTGTTTACATTTGGGTTGCAGATCACTGGCTGCTGGTATCTCCCCCTTCGTAGCCTGGTTGTAGTCCACGGTGTGTGTTTTTGCCTCAAGTGGCAAAACAAGTCTGTTTCCACCTTTAGTGGTAACATTTTTTTCAACAGTGCTTCATTGCAGGTTTTGAAGTAGCTCTCTAGGTCAGACTGACATGTGACTAAATCATCATCGGATTTTGTCACAACTTTAATGTCTTGCTGTGCTCACTAGGGGAGGAAAATGCATGGTGTTGCTATGATGGTGCAATATGACATTTTTATATCATGCAAACATTTATACCAGTGTTATTGCAGATAAGTTGATATGGCACAGCCCTAATGGCCACTCCACCCCTGGATGCATTCGTAGTTATTCTGTAATATAGATCAAGGGTGCCTGATTTATGTCAATGAATTCGAGAAGCAGAATTACAGAATTCTCCCACAGATTCATGTTTATTATTCTCTGACTGCCACATCTCTTCCTGCACACTAAGAAACAGAGGGACGAGAATGGACCTAGGAATTCTGATTTTGTACCTCTGAAGGTCCACAGTAAATCACCCTAAGGGTACAAAATCAAAACTCCCAGGTTCAGAGGTGTAATGTTGTACTCCACTAGGGTACAGCTGGAGCGACAAAGCCTTCGTACCTTTTTAGGTCCATTCTTGTCGCTCTACTTCTTAGTGTGTGGTAATCTCTGATAAAAAAAGCTACAACAACATACATGTGGTGTCTTTATTGCGTGATACCATCACAGTCAGCCACTCTCATGAGGTTGGGTGGACTTTTACCCTTGAACAGATAATACAGTGTAATCACCGGCAATGAGATCATTGCAATCGATGGGTTTCCCCTTAGATAGCCTTTTATTCAGACATATATGGTGCACATCAGAGGTCTACATAGAGTCAGTATAGAGGACTTTTTAAAGAGTTCACTCAGCGCTCTCTTCTTCCTCTCTTTCTCCTTTCCAGCCTCAGAAATGGACTGTAAGGTTGTGTTTGCAGCCTTGGAGAAAGTATGCCAGGACAACATCTCTGTTTTGTGTGGGCCTTCTGATTTACCGTACAGCACTGCAGTCGAGCGTCTGGTCACGTGCATGAAACAGATTCAGGAGCACGGCCGAGCCCTGGAGCCTGTAGTCACCAGCTTCACCGCCGTCTATCACCACTACGACTTTGATGCTCAGACGCCCGGGAACGGCTACCGCACGCTGGTCAAGGTACGATGCTGGCTGGAGCTGTTTTTGTACCTTCTGTTTATGTGACCCACAGTGTGACTTCTTTTTCAGACCCTTGGTGTGTGTTAACTGTAGTTTGTAGCTTATTATAAAGGTGTGTTAAAGACAAAATGCAACATTTTAATAGTTACATTTTTGCAAATATTATAAATTCATGTTTCAGATGATTCAATCATGAATATCATAATGGTGACTATGGTCCTCGTTCTGTTTTGTCCTTGTTGATTTAATATTTTTGTATGTATGAACATACATGTTTTAAACTTGAGTTACCGTTTTATTTAGAGTTGTCCAATAATCAATTTTTTGTTTTAGTGATCTGAGCTTAGCTTCCAATAAGTCAGGGGTGTCAAACTCAATCACAGGACGGGCCAAAATTGAAAACACGTTCTAAGTCGCAGGCCAAACAGCATTAACCTTTATTGAACAGTCTAAAAACTGAAAATATTCTAATCAGCAATATGAATTTGTATGGCCATAATACAGTAACTGTTTCCTCAACACATTAAATAAAATGTGAGTGTGGTTGTCTGTCTCTCTGTGTTAGCCCTGCGACAGGCTGGCGACCTGTACAGGGTGTACCCTGCCTTTCGCCCTAAAACAGCTGGGATAGGCTGCAGGGGTCAGGCTAGCTTAAATGTCACTGTAAAAAGTGCTGACCGATGTTTTTATCCACTGATCACTGACCTGTGCGGCAGCTTTGCAGTGCATAGTGGGATTTGCAGTATAAGTGGTGGGAGAGCTATTTACTGGTGGGCCATTAATCATAGCCATGTGAAATTATCTCGCGGGCAAAATATAATTATATTGCGGGCTGGATCTGGCCAGCGGGCCTTGAGTTTGACACGTGCAATAAGTTATTAAAAACAGATAATTCTTTTATTGCCTTTCCTTCACTTTTGCCTCTCCAATAAAGCCCTAATTTACCCATTTTTGTCCATCCATCCATCTTCTGCTGATCTCTTCTGGAGTCTGTCATTTTTTTCAGTTAAGACTTTTCTTTTAGGTTTTTCATTTAAGTTTTTTATCAATATTAAAGTTCATGGAAATTCTCTGGCATAAATATTGAATTAGTGAATATAAGATCTTTTTTTTAAATTTCTTATCATGTGCAAAAATCTATTCAATATCTTGTGTTACACCAAAACTGATTAATGAGAACAATTATAGTCATTAATACCACAGGCGATACCTGTGGGTTGTTGCTCAGAAGAGTTACATCGTTTCCTGTGACTTTGTGGAGTTTCATCCACTACCTAAACTCCATGCTGCTGTATATCATGTGTATAATACAACTTTTAAATGCTTTGTAAATAAGGTGATCTTTGCCTGGTGGTGATTAATATGACTCATCACGTAGAGGTGTTCAGGCTGGAACTCTGGGGGGATTTGGACATGGTGAAACATCAGAATTTGACAAAAAACCTGAACAAATACCACAAAACTGAAAAATCCTAATACACGGGCACATTTCATCACAACTCTGTTATTGTCGTCCCACCTCTTATGCAACATTCCTATTGTTTCTTTCTTCTCGTCTTTTCTTTCAGGTCTTGGAGGCTTGCCTTTTGCACGTCATTCAAAAGGCCCGTTACATCGCGTCCAATTACAGCGGTCCCTTCTTCAGGGTTGACCACAACGCCTCTGAGATGGAGGCGTACTGCAGCGCCCTGTGCCAGCTGCGCGCTCTTCTCCATCTCGCCCAGCAGCTGATCAACGACAACGACTGCGGCCAGCTGTACTCCCTGCAGGACGAGGATCTGAGCCGCAGCTTTGTGCAGGAGTACTGCTCCATGCACAAGGCGTGCTTCTACGGCCGCTGTCTGGGCTTTCAGGTGGGCCGACAGTGGGACATATTTTTAAACCACTTCATGATTTTTAGCACTGATCAGAATGAATGTTTAATTAGTTCATTTCTACCACCTGCAGTCCTGAAGTCCTGCTTATGGTCAAGTTTTATTTATAGTTAAAACCAAAGAGGATTTAACTGGCAGCATAAAATACATTTATATTTATTAAATGGTCAGAAATAACAGACTTCATAGACTACAATACAAACTCATTGTCTTTATTATATGCAGATTAACTGGTAAATGGGCTGGTTCTTATATAGCACTGTTCTACATGAGCGCTCAAAGCTTTATACACACACACACACACACACACACAGTTATACAGGCACTTTCTACATCTTAAATGCTTTCTGTCTAACATTCACACACAATCACACTGATGAACACATCGGGAGCAACTCGGGGGTCAGTATCTGGCCCGAGGATACTTTGGCGTCCAGGCTGGAGCAGCCAGGGATCCAGTCAGTAGATGACCTGCTCTACCTTCTGACCCAATGATTAAGCAAGTTTATTTCTGACGTCAACCACCAAAGGCCCATTCTGAGCCGGGAAACTCTGTGGTGGTTCTGAATGTTTGAATGTTGAATGTAGTTATTAAATCCCATCTTATTTTATTTGGCAGTATTCGCCTTCCATCCGCCCGTTCCTGCAGACCGTTGTCATAAGCATGGTTTCATATGGAGAGACTTATGGTAAACAGCAGTCTGGCTTAGGTGAGTTTTTTTTTTTTGTTTGTTTATTTTTGTTCATTTTAATCGTTTGTAAAATAAGTGTTTGTCTTCCTGCAGGTACGGCAGCCTTGTCTCTCCTCACATCAGGGAAGTACGTCATCGATCCAGAGCTCCGGGGCGCTGAGTTTGAACGCATTACCCAGAATCTGGACTTGCAGTTCTGGAAGTCCTTCTGGAACCTCACGGAGTCCGGCCTTATAACAGTAGGCAGGGTCACATGCTCTTCCTTTCACTTTGCTTTTACCTGATGTTATCTTCGGCTTTTGAACTCTTCTGTGCGTCTTCCTCCATTCAGGGCTTCAGCAGAATCGCCTCCAAACAAGTGCAGGTGAACTTCACCATGACTGTGCCTCCAGTCACTCTACGCCTTCCTCTGGCCTCCGACCCCCGGCTGACCGTCACCGTGTCACCTCCGATTGCCCACTGGGGCCCCGGGCCAGTCCACATGCGTCTGATCTCCTCTGAGCTTCGAGAAGGACAGGTGAAGGTCTACAGCTCTTAGAGTATAAAAAAGAAGGAAACTTTATGTGGCAGAAATATGTAAAAGACTATAATACACCCAAATACAGTTCTTGACAGGACTGAGCAGCTGCTCCAAAATAGACCAAAAACGAATTAAAAGGTTGTTTGTGGTTTATGATGTGCATTATTGCTTTTTTCACTTTATTTTATGGCCTCATTCTTTATCCCCTCACTTTACAGGACAGTGAGGAGCTTCTTGCTTTTTCCCGGACTAAACCTCCCCCCATCTCCACCCATCTCCCCTGGGTACAGAAGCAGCCTTGCTCCCCCTGGCTTCTCATCCACTTCCACGGAGGCGGCTTTGTGGCCCAGACATCCAAATCCCACGAGGTACACTACAGAAGGCTGGTGTTACCGTTCCTTAGCCTGTCGTAGCTGTTGAGATCAAGTCCGCTCAAATTCCGTGATGATATCAGTTAGCAGTAGATCTTGCAGTCCTGCAAAAATGAATTCCTTTAACGCCTTTTAACCCCCTCATCATTCAGAACTATCTTCGGAGCTGGTCGAAGGAGCTGAATGTCCCAGTCCTCTCCGTCGACTACTCTCTGTCACCCGAAGCGCCCTTTCCCAGAGCTCTGGAGGAGTGTTTCTATGCCTACTGCTGGGCGCTGAATAACTGTCACCTGCTGGGTTAGTGTGCGCTTAGTGTTGCTGGAAAGCAAACTCATTGCAGTTCAGTAAAACCACTTTATAATAACTTATATTTCCAACTTTTAAGTTTAAGCCCAGTAAAAGACATCTCTTACCCCGCTCTCTATTTTAGACCTTAGGTATAATCTCTTGTTTAATTAATTTTCTTATGAAATGAGAGATTCATTAAAAAAAAGATAACCTTTCATCAGTACACCTTATCACATGTAGATGAGAATTTACAGCTTATTTTTATGTTCTCAGGCTCCACCGCAGAGCGTGTTTGCCTGGCAGGGGACAGCGCTGGAGGGAACCTCTGCATCACCGTGTCCATGAAGGCCATGTCCACCGGCATCCGAGTCCCTGACGGCATTATGGCCGCCTACCCCGCCACCTTGCTGACCACTGACGCCTCGCCCTCCCGCCTGCTCACGCTCATCGACCCGCTGTTGCCTCTAGGTGTTCTCACCAAGTGCATTAACGCTTATGCAGGTATGTGTGCGTGCAGGGTGTTTGTGTCTGCACGGCGTTTAGGTGTGCGCTGTTTCACATCTCATTTAACACAAGGGTACATCCAGGCACCCTCCACAAGAACACAGAGTATCAGGAGGATTTATGTATTCAAAGTGAAATGTGGGAGAAAAAATTAAGTAACTAACTGATTGTTTGGCTTTCAAGCTTCTGATTGAGTCTCCTCTAAAAACAAAGTCTGCTCGTGACCTGACTCCATTTAATCATCATCGCACAGCCGAGACGTCCCACTGGTTCGACTGGTTCGACTTTCATTTGTGTGGCCTGCCGTTCACTACTGTTCTGTAACCAGATTAATTGTCAGTCAAATTTAATTAGATTTTTTTTAAAAGGCCGTTTATCTCCTTCATTGTAATAATCTCATAAGGATTTCTCACTTTGTCTGACTGGATATGTTTTATATGCAGAAACAACATAAAGATCAGTTCATCTGTTCATCTGTGGTTCAGTTTTTGCTGTTATACCACAGCCAGGGAGATAATGACATCATTTCAGCCGTCTCTCTATTTCTCTGCTGGGCGAGGGAGCAAAAAGTCTCCTTCAGGCCGTCTGAGTTCCCACTGAGCTCTGTAAAGGTTAGAGGTCATCTCATATGACAGAATCAGCTCAGTTTATGTACACTAACTTTGGTGCATTTAATGAAGCCATGCAAAAATTTTCCCCTCACAATGTGAGTGTTTTTGCTCCGAGCGCCTCGGGTTGCATCGAAATGTTATTTTTTCCAGCATTTTTGAGCCTTCATAACTTCAGAAGATCCTCCATGAAAAGCACCTTCAAGCCTGTGACGCTGAGTAACAAACACAAGCGTCAGTACCCTGGATGTTTGATCTGTTTTCTGATGATTTGCTGGAGAAAACTGTAAAAAGTGCATTTTGGCTAAATTTTCAAGGGTCAGCTGACGTAGAGAGAGCTGTTTTTACACACAGGAGATTATTATAAACACATCGAGCGGGTTACAGCTCAGCTGTCTCGATGCGCGTCAGAGCTGCAGGTGTGTGCGTGGTGGTTGCGGTTCACAGAAAGCAGCCACAGCAGACATGACGAGGCCTGCTCGTCATTTACGGGCGGCACCTTCCTTCAGGGTTGTGTTTATTGGAATGTAACTGCCGTAAAACCGTCCTAAAATAACGTCTGATTCTTATGATTCACCGACATGTTTTTACTCACACCGCTCCCTCTCTCCTTTCACTTTCTAGCTCACTCAACCACTGCCGTCACTTTCTCGTTCTCTGACTTTATCAGTGGCGTGATAAGCCAGAAAAAGCCTGCACAGCCTCACTAATCTATTTATGACTCATATTTTTCGTCTTTTCCATTTGTTCTTTCAGGTTTGCTGAGTCTTTTTTAACAGTGGCACTTGTTTGTCTTCTGAGTTTAACCATCCAGCTCCACCCATGAGTGTTTCAGGGTCAAAAAAAAACGAGTGCTCTAAACCTCCCAAGAGTCTGCTGGTATGTGATTATAGCACATCTAGACATAATTCAAGGTAAACACAAGAAGACTTGCTGAATAAAAAGTTGCAGTTTTAACACTGTGACAAACTGTTAAAGAGTTTATCAATTATATTTGAGGACAGAACAGAAGATCTTTGTCAGAGATCATTTAAAATAAAATAAAAATACACATTTAATCATACAGAGCTCTATTCTGTAAACTACAGAAACGATAAACTTTAAACCCTTTACCTTCCTCTCATCCACGGCCAGTTTAGAATCACCGATTTCATGCTTTTGGATTCTGAGAGGAAGCTGGAATATCCGGCCTCAGCCTTTGATCATACGTGAAGTCGTTCTTCTCACATATACACGCCCCCTCCAAAAGTATTGGAACAGTGAGGCCAGTCCCTTTATTTTTGCTGTTGACTGAAAACATTTGGGTTTGACATCAAAAAAATAATCTGAGACAAAAGATCCAAATCTCAGCTTTTATCTCCTGGTGTTTACATCTGGATCTGACGCACAGTTCAGAAGATAGCACCTTTTCTCTGAACCCAACCTTTTTTCTTGTGAGCAAAAGTAAGTGAATAAGAATTATTTAGTTTCAAATCCTTTTCTTGCAATAGCTGCATCAAGCCTGCGATCCACTGACATCACTAAACGTTTGCATTCTTCTTTTGTGGTGCATGTGCCATACTGTTGCTGTTCCTTTTGCTCATCTGACATTGTTATCCTCCCAGGTATAGACTATCAGACGGTGCAGCCTGCAGTGGGGAGCAGCACTCTGAGCACTCTGGGCAGAGACACCGCCATGCTGCTCAGCGATCTCACCCAGGGAGCCTCCAACTGGATCCAGTCCTTTCTGGACCCGAGGCGTACTTCGGGTGGCGCGCTCTCCCGGTTGTCTTCGCAGAGAAGGAGTGAAACCTGCAAGACGTCCGCCCAAGCCTCCATACCAAACTGTGGAGCTCAGATTTATTACCCACAAGGCTTTGAGCCTCTGCGCTCTGAATCCCTCGCTATGGTTAACCCAACATCCTGTCCAGTCATAAAGAATCCGTTTGTGTCGCCGCTGCTGGCTCCCGACAGCATGCTGAGAGGCCTGCCGCCTGTACACATAGTGGTAAGAAAGGAAGAGTTCACATGTAATAGAAATGCTACGGTTTATTTCACGACCTCAGGACAGTTTAACCAGCGCACCCTTTGACTGAAATCTTGCTGAAACTCAGATTTGTATTGTTATTTCTATTGTTACAGCTGGCTCGAAAGGTTGCAGAACAGGGAGGCACATTTAGATGCAAGGAAACAATTACTGAGAAAAGACAAAGAGGTTAAAAAAAGTGTTTTTGTGAGGAATGAGGAGAGAAGGTAACCAAAGGAAGGAATAGGCCCAGACTGAGTCTATCTTTGAGGCAGCACCTAAGACTTAAAGATCACTGAGCCACATGGTGGCCTAACACAGCAGTAAGATGGGTTACGTGCTAACATTTAGCTTACTTGATTTCTCCTCATATACAAGTCGAGTGTGAGGTGAATGGAGTCTGTTACTCAGAGTTTGAGGTGACTGTTTTGTCCACACAGGCCTCCGCTCTCGACGCCCTGCTCGACGACTCCGTGATGTTCGCCAAGAAGCTGCGAGCCATGGGCCAGCCTGTGAGCCTGACCATAGCGGAGGACCTCCCACATGGCTTCCTCAGCCTATCCCAGCTCTCCAAGGAGACGGAGGTGGCTGCGGAGGCCTGCGTAGCACGAATAAGGGAGGTTTTTCAGCAAGAAAACCCACCGCACGCTCTTCGCGAACAGCCGCACGAGGAAGAGACTTAAACTTGTATTAGAGTGCCAACCCATCGGGATGATTGACCAGTCATTCTCGGGACTTCTGAGTTTAAAGAAAATAGAGATCTGACATAAGAGTTAAAGGAAAATGAGGGATACTGAGCGCACAGTGAAGGAAGCTCAGCCGTTCTGCACTTTAAACCTGCACAGCGTTTTCTGTAGGCAGCGACCACTAAAAACTTCTTCTTACAACCAGCTTTAACATGATTCTAATGATGACAAAGACATACATTATTAAATATTTTTCTACCAGGAATTACATGTTTACAATGCAGATATGTTGCACATTCAGTGTTACAAACTAACAGAAACTCAGAAAATAACCAACTCATGTAATAATTTATCACCTGATGGAAGAGCTCTCAGGTAGGGACACTGCTGTGCCTGAAATTCAAAGCTGTGCTGAACATGTATAGTCTAAATCAGGGGTCTCAAACTCGCGGCTCGCGGGCCGCATCCGGCCGCGCCCCCTACTTCCGGTCCGCGATTTGGTGTCAAAAATATAAGACTATATGGCCCTTAAGTTACTTTTTTGACATTTCTCTTCCCCCTCCAATTAAGAGGAGTTAGCAAAATGGCAAAAAAGTAACTTAAAGGGCCAAATAGTCTTATATTTTTGACATCAAATCGCGGACCGGACGTAGGGGGCGGGGCCGGATGCGGCCCGCGAGCCGCGAGTTTGAGATCCCTGCTCTAAACGTTTCAATATAGGCTGATCTCCGAACTCCCTTTTCTTTTTAAAATTCTAGAGAAAATTGACTACTGCTAGCTGAGTTCATTTTTTTAATAAGCATGACATAATGGAGGTGTTACAGTCGAGTTTTAAATCCTGTCACAGTACTGAGATAGTACTGTTGCGGATTTTTAATGACATTCTTTTAGCCACTAACTCTGGTCACTGTGTTGTGTTGGTCCTGTTGGACCTAACAGCATCCTTCGATAAAGTAGACCATCAGATTCTCCTGTCTCGTCTGGAAAAGTAGGTGGGCATTAAGTTGTTTTAGCTTGGTTCAGATCCTACCTATCAGAGAAAAGCTTTTGTGTCCATATTGGAGCTGTTGAATCTTGTGCAGTGCCTCTTACATGTGGGGTGCTTTCAAGGCTCTCTAGTTGTCCCTCTTCTCTTCCTACTCCACCCACTTCCAATGGGATCGATTCTTAGGAAACATGACATCAAATTCCACTTTTATGCTGATGACTGTCAAATCTATGTGCCATTGAAGCTGCAAAATGCATATTCTGCAAGCCATCTCTTAGAGTGCATTGGATATTTCAAGGCATGGTTGTCCACAAACCTTTTGCACCTGAACGATAAAAAGACTGAGGTCATGTTGGCCTAGTGACACCTCCAAAATTAATGTTGATCTGGGTCCAGGGACTCAAAATCTGAAACAGACAGCAACAAACTTAGGTTTAAAACTTGACAGTGATTTTAAACTTGATGCACAGATTAAGTTAGTAGTAATGTCCAGCTTTTATCAGTTAAGACATCTGACCATGGTAAAGCCATTTCTTTCACAGCATCACTTTTAGATTTTAATCCATGCTTTGATCAAAACTTGTTTAGACTACTGGAATGTACTTTATGTTGGCCTGAACCAGACACCATCCATCCATCCATGCATCCATTCATTCTCTTCCACTTATCCGGGGCCAGGTCGTGGGGGCAGCAGCCTAAGCAGAGAACCCAGGCTTCCCTCTCTCTAGCCACCTCCACCAGCTCATCCGGAGGGGACCCCAAGGCCTGACGAGATATATAATCTCTCCAGCATTTCCTGGGTCTACCCCACGGCCTTCTCCCGGTGGGACATGCCCAGAACATCTCACCCAAGAGGCGCCCAGGAGGCATCCTAGTCAGATGCCCGAGCCACCTCAACTGGCTCCTCTCGATGTGGAGGA
>JAVDPK010046337.1:0-13497 GCA_034780415.1 Cichlasoma orientale
TAGCCAGTCCTTACTTTATAGACCCCTTTTGAGGATTGTTTGGTGGGTTGATTTTTAGATTTAAATCTGGGACAATCTAGGAACCCAAGAGCTCCAATCTGGGGGCAATCGCCTGTTTTTCACCGCTGCTGGTTGCAATTTTCTTGGCCGATTCCAATTTTACACACGTGTCACCTGCTAATACCGATTTCTGCACATTCAGATTTTCTTTCTAAGAACTATAACTCATCATATGCAAGCAAAAGTCAACTTTTCTTCAAGTCAAAATTTCATTTTCATAATAAAAATTAAACTTTCCCCCTAAACGGCGGTAAGTTACAGGATCACTGAAGCAACCGTAAAAGTGTTCTGCTACTGGAAAGAAGTACAGATGATTAATTGAAAACAAGTTGCTTTACACCCACCTTTACCTGACGTGTTTGACCTTACCAAATAAAAGTAGATTTGTGTAACAAAACAAATGTTTTTCAGGGTGTTGATACGCAGCATCACCAAATAATATATTAGGACATCGACTCGTTTCTCTTTTTAACTTGTCTCTATAATTTTCTGGAGACAAGTGAAAAACTGCTTCGATCCTTTGCTCATGCCGAGGCTGCTGGCTCTGAGCTTTAGCTTTAGCCGCTGTTCCTTTCTTAGAGAATTATAAAACTAAAGCAAAAAAAAAATTATTTACTAGTTACTTGTTATTTTATTACCAAAAAAAAAAAAAAAAAAAAAAAAAAAGTTGTAAAGTGGAGGAAAAACCTATCTCTTAGCATGTCTGGGTCTACTTTGAAACAGAGTAGCAATTAAGCTATGCAGGCCACTGTGAGTACTACCTGTGCTTGTGCAAATTAATCAAATCAAAAGCAGCTTATGTTAAAAAATATCCATTACCAGTGATTTTGGACACTCTTAGACCCTGACTTCTACCACAGGAGGTAGAGCAGAAGGTCAGTGGTTCACTCCCGCAGCTCTTCTGGTGTCCTTGAAACAGAAAGATGAAAGGTACAGAATCCTAAACTGCCCTTGACGAATGTGTGATAAAGTGCTTAAATGCGTAGAATAAAGCTGTACGAATGTTTGTGTTCAAAAAGGCATTGCGTTTTCATTATGACCACAAAAGCACTACATAAGTGCCCATTCATTTACCACCACATCTCCATCCTCCCCTTCCCTCTCCGTGGTATGTCATATTTGTAATGCTGTGGTAGATGGAGGACCAGAAAGGCGGATGTGGAGCCAAGGGAAATTAACAAAACATGAGCATGAATCTTCAGCCAAGGTTACAAAGAGTCCCAGTTAAACAACGCAGCAAAACAAGAAGTATTCAGAAGGTGAGATAGAAACATGAAGTACAAGCAGTTGTACGATGACGTCCTTCTAACATTATACAGCCAGTCAGTGGGGCAAATGACAACCTGTACATGTGGCGTAATATGATGGAAAATCTGTTGGCAGATTTTGAAAACTAAAGTATTTTTTTCTTTGCATATAAATTCTTTCTAGTAAAGATACTACAGAGCACCGTCATTTTCTCACTGATGAGGCGTCGCTACGGCCCACTTGGGTTACGTATGCAAACATGGTGGTTATCATCAACTTCTGAGCACTGACAGACATTTAGTAACTTTGCAATCTGGAAGCCCACTGGTTAGTCTGCTGAGTTGGCCTCTGAGCACAGCAGCCAAATATCTGGGCAAAGGCTTCCTACTCTGACCACTCATCATTGTTTATGAATGCAGATTGCGAGACACGAGCTGATGTGTTTCTAGAGTGCGTTTTAAAATGTGCGGTTCCTGTATCGTTCCTCAAACACACTGCGTGGAACCAGAGCCTGTGCTGCTGGTTGGTTTATAGCAACAACTACCAACCTACAAATGGAAAGCAAAAAGGTTTTGGTATCGACAAGCTTCTCCCTTTCCTACAGATTGTGCACATTAATTTCTGTTTATGGAGATGCGTAACCAGACAAGGCCTAAAAGACCCGTCTGGGTTTTTCCTGTGTGTGGCAGCTGATGCCTGCATTGGCGTTCTCAGACTAAGCTGAGAACTATCTCAGAGTGTTTGTGTCTCTGGAGATATTTCTTAGCGCTGTTCTGGGCCGAGCCTAACATCACTTCAATAGTTCTTACAAAAACGTTAACATGTGATTGGATGAATGCTGAAATCGTACCGGAATGATTTTCACATTCGTAATTCCAGAATTCATGCACAAAGCAGTTGTCTCAACATTAATTTTGGCGCTGAGTCGGTGTGTATTTTCAGCCTCGGTGCAGGTTGTTGCATCAGCTTCTATTTAATAATAAAACCTTCACAAGGCTTTTTTTTTTTTCCCTCTCTCTCTCTCTCCAGAGCAGCGGTGTCTGTCTGTAAATCCTGCCATGCATCCTGCCCCACGAAGCTGCTAACCCACCTACGAGAATTTCATTAGAATCGCTTTCACCGGAGAATTGGCATCCAGTGATGCTCCGAATGCCGTTTCAGATGGTGTTCGGTTTTTGTTTAGGAAAGCTGTTGTTGCTGCACGAATTTAAAAAATATGGTGAATATTATTGGTTTGACATTTAAAAACTGATATTTGAGTTTTAAGTTAAGGAAAAGTATATAATTTTACATAAAAGTTGTTTGTTTGTTTTGTTTTGTTTTTTTTTTACCTGACAGCAGCACTAGCGGTAAAATACACCCACATAGTTGTTGTATGCGAGTTATTATGCACACCAACAGTTATATTCCCAAGCATTTTTTTTGCAGTTCAAGCACATTTATAAAAACACACAATAGATAGACACACATTCTTCATCCAAATTCAGCCTGGGGGCGGCGCTGCCTCACCCCTGACCTTGTCAGAGCTTCTCGATGGGGGCAACACCCTCCAGCTGAGAGTAGTGAGCAGGAGGGAGGAGGAGACGCGAAGGATGTTTGCAGCGCTCCGTCTCTATCTCGGCTGCTGTCTTGGTCTGTCTTTCTCCACCTATCTGTTTTCATTCTTCATCCCTTGCTATCAGCCAAATTTGAATGATTTAAATTCTATCTGGGCTCAGAAACATCTGTCACTGCCTTATCTGTGGATAATGGAAAGACTTAGCGGCATTCACAATTTATAGACTCCCCCCTCCCTCCTGCTTTACTCTATTGCCACTTTTACTCTACTTCTCCATCTCCAATATATCATCTCTTACCTCCCACGCAAAATACATACTTCTCACATACATACACACATGAATACATATGTTTGTATGCACAGCATCCCCCTCTAAAGCCCTGCCTCTCTCTCTCGTCGTCATGCCAGAGTCTTTGCTCTCCACAGTGGTTAGTTTCTTGCACTCTCCAAACCATTTCACTCTCCTGGCTTCTGTCCTTCCTTTTGCGTCCCTCCTTCCTTTACTTCTCTTCATCCTCTTCCTCCTCTTTGCTCTCTTCCCATCAGTTGCTTGTGCCACCAGCTGGGCTTGGCAGGATCCCAGGCAGCCCCGGGTTTTGCTTGACTAGCTCTTCCGCTCTGGCATGGCCGTGTGTGTGTGTGCGTGCGCGCGCGCGCGTGTGTGTGTGTGTGTGTGTGTGTGTGTGTATGTGTGTGTGTGTGTGAAATGTCTGCAATACATTTGAATGTACATAAGGATTAGTCTTTTTTTTTATACTCAAACTGTAATTATACAATTCATTGAATAAAAGTAAAGCAATTAAACTATTTTTGTTTAGATAATGACCACAGCAACAGTAATTTATGAAGGCTGTGAATTTTGCTTTGAGAATAATGTGTATTTTCTATTAACAGAAGGATTATTAAACTGTAAAGCCACTCCAACAGTTAACCACCTGTTTGAAAACATCTTTTTAAAAGTCATTATTATGCCCATATGGTTAATTATAAACAACTCATAGTATGTGCACCATTCACTGGAGAGAAATGCTTTTTTTATTTCAGCTACAATAATAATGTAAATCTCTATCTAGTATTTACAGACTGGTTACAATTTAAAGGCAATTTAAATACAGAAGAATACAGAAACCAAAGAAGTGCAAACCAAATAGTAAGTGTGGATTGTAAAGTTGCACGTATCAGGACATAAAAAATCATCTGGTCTTCAGCAGGTCTTAAAATTATGTAAATATAACCTCAGATAAATTACAAAACATTAAATATTACTGTGTCATTATTATTTATTTAACACAAATTAAGCCAAAATGCAGAAACAGTGTTTGGAAAAATTAAGTACCCTCTTACTGCGGCCAGGAATCAAGAGGGTTAGAAGGAGCCAGGTGCTGCTAATCAAATGCACTTAATCAATTGATCGCCAGCGAGTTTGACCACCTCTATAAAAGCAGATGTTGGGTCTGGAGCATTCAGATGTGCATTAACACAATTCCAAGGAGGAAAGACATCAGCAGTGATCATAGAGAAGCATTTGCTGCTGCCCATCAATCTGGGAATGGTTATAAAGCCAAAATAGTTAAAGTCTTTTATTCTACAGTGAGAAACATTATTCAGAAGTGGAAAATGTTCCAGGCTTCCCAGGAGTGGACGTCCCAGCAAATTCATCCCAAAGTTGGCCCGTGCAATGCAAAGACTCTACAGGCTTCAATTTTAAATTGCATTTTAAATATTAAAATTCACGACAGTACAATTAGAAAAAGACTCAACAGGTATGGCTTGTTTGCAAGGGTCGCCAAGAGAAAGCCTCTTCTCTCTAAAAAAGATAATGCTAGCAACAAAAAAAACCCGCAGGATTTCTGGATCAATATTCTTTGGACAGATGCGACCAGTGTGGAGATGTGGAAAACCGAACGCCACATATCAGCACAAACACTTTATCCCAACTGTCGAGCACTGTGATGGAGGGGTGATGATTCGGGCTTGTTCTGCCACCACAGGACCTGGGCACCTAGCAGTCATTCAGTTGACCGTGAACTCCTCTGTATACCAAAGTATTGTAGATAAAATGCAAGGCCATCTGTCTGACCGCTAAAGCTTAGCCGCAATTAGGCCATGCAAATGGATAATGATTCAGATCTACAACAAAACAGATCAAAAAGAACAGAATCAAGGTGCTGGAATGGCCCTGTCAAAGTCCAGACCTCAAACCGACCTTAACAGAGCTGTGCTTGAATAAATGCCCATAAAACCTAATAACACTGAAGCAACATTGGGAAAAAGAGTGGATGGAAATTCCTCCACAATGATGTGTGAGGTTGGAATTACCTAATTTTAAGTCCTGGTAAGGACTAGATCATTTTTCTATTATGTCCTGATATGTAAAACCTTCAAAGTGACTGAAGGTCTACTTTCTTTCTGCCATGACTTTACAAAATGTTTTGATTACACATATTCCAAATGTCCCATCTGCCATAGCCCTAAACATAAGCCTAACCCCATGTTTTGTTAAACAAAAACAAAAAGCAAAAGGACTTTCTTTGAAATAATATAAATGCTTTTTGATATGTGTTAGAATGTTATTCTCCACCCCTGAATCCTGATTGCTGAGACCTGGGAGCGCAATCACATTTGAATAGCATGGGTTTGGGGGTCGAGGCTCGAGTATCTGTAATTGTGGGCAGCGACTTAATGCACACAAACTGCTTGATACCCAAAGCAGCGTCTACCTGGCTAGCCTCGGCTTGCTCGCTCACTAACACTGACCAGCGAAATGGTATCTAAGGCCGCATGAGTTTGGCTTTTGTTGTGGAGTTTGTGTTGACGTCTGCTGTTCTGGCATCTGGTTTGTTGACTTTAGCGATCACCAGGCTCCATTTATAAGCCACCGTTAGCTTGTGGTGGTCATTGTTGTCATGGGGAGTGGAAGAAAGGCACTGAAATGTGCACTTGGGTGTGAACATGACTGTCACATCCTTTGGATTTTTACTGGAAAAACGCCCCGAGCGCTTCACGTGGACGTCACTCCACAGGCGGGTGGGGTAGGTGTCATTTAAGTTATGTTTCAGCATCTAATGCATGAAAATGGATGCATTACATATGTTTAAGGTTTAAAAAGAATGATGTGAAATGCAGTCAATGACACTTGATCTTACCAGTGTTATAGTAATTTGAGATTTTGGAGTGATGTGTGAAACGGTGCACTCCGCCGCCATCGACACAATATGAGAGGTTATATCTTTTGGAAGGATGGTATTCACTCCTTGTTCAGGTGTAGAACTTGAAAATCTGTGTTTGGAGTACTGCGTGTGCTCTGGATCCTTCTGTCAAGAGCATCTTACAATCCTTTTTTTTCTACTGTCACCTCTCCGTATGAACACCAGTTCATTGCACACGGGATTTAAAGCGCCGAGTATTATGACTAAAATATCCGAATTATGCTTTTGCTTAGCTGACGTTTTGTGTCAGCATCTTTAAATCTGAACACTTTGTCCAGAACTGCAGGGGTTCAAACTGTGATGTTGTCACAATGTACAGGCCTCGAGACCATTACAATCATCAAGAGGCACTTAAACTGTCCACGAAAACAAAGAACAAGCGTTTGGGGGTGACACAAATATTAAGTGGCAGGGAACCTCTGAGAAACACCTTTAAATGATTAACCAAAAGCATTAGTGAACAATGGAACATGCCAAGAATGCAATGTTCCTTTCAGCTATAGAAGAGCTGTCTGCAATATATTTCATGAAAGGCCGACATCGGCACAATATTTTAACATGTTATGTGGCGTGAAACAGGATGTATAACTCGGAAGGATGTATATAGCACCTGCTGTGCTTGTAGTAAATGTGCTATTTGGAGGCCTCAGCAGGATTTTTGCCCTCTTGCTTTCCTCTCCAGTCTTTCTCACCACTCTGCTATCCAGCGTTGCTCATCCCTGCCTGGAGAACCCTTAAACCCAGGTGAAGAGTACATTGTTTCCACCTGTCTCTCCTCCCACACACACTGACAACACGCCGACCTGGGCAGCAGTTTGTTTACTCTGATAGAGCTCTGTTATTCGGCTCATTATTCTCACCTCCTCTCTTTCCTCTCTCTATCGGACTCTACACAGACATGACAATGACGATTGTGTAAGAGTTCATGTGCAAATTAATGCTTGTTTCCAAAGCGAAAAGGTCTTTCAGTGTGTGTGTGTGTGAGTGTGTGAAAGAGGGAGAGAAAGAGAGGGGCAGAAAGGATTCCATTTTTATGAAGCCACTGTTGTTTGTCAGATGATTGTGACACTAACAGCTGGTTCTTATAGTGGACTGATATGCGGATTTGAAGGTCAGTACTGATTTCATTTAAGCTGCAGATAGAACATATTTACAGCCAATATTCAATTTTATGAAAACTACACAAAATATTTTCTGATAAGACCCTCAGTTATAAGATATGTCCAGCAAGGGCTGCGCAATTCTCCGAAAATGTAATAAAATTCAAAGGTTTTCATCTGCATCTGGAGCTGCATCAAATTACACAGTCATACTCGCTGTTGCAAAACATTTAAATCACTGCAGGAAAAAAACTGTACAAGAATGCAAATTTTCAAGCTATGCAGTCACTTTCATGTCCAGTAGCAGTTACATGTGCGTTTGTGTTACGTGCTTGCAGCTGCTAAACTGTTTAGACACACTAGAGGAAAAATAGGTGCAGACTGACAAAAGGTTTGCAAATAATCCCCCGTCAGTCTGCACCAATGAGCGCAACTCATCTGCAACACCTCTTTGCAATAGGAAACTCGACCCATCTGGTTGCCAGCTGGATATTTTCTGGTTAAATTCTTATATAAAAGCAAGGTTGCTGAGTGCCTGTCATTTTGCAGCTTTCTTGAGGAATATCTGAACTTCAGTTTCAAATCTATGAGGTTCTGGCTGCACTCTAAATTCTGTTTCTCTGTATTCAATTCAATTCAATTTTATTTATATAGCACCAAATCACAACAGCCATCACAAGGCGCTTTATATTGTAAAGCAACCTAAAACCCATCACTCAAAACGACCTCATATGAGCAAGCACTTGGCGACAGTGGGGAGGAAAAAAACTCCCTTTCAACAGGAAGAAACATCTGGCAGAACCAGGCTCAGGGAGGGGCAGTCATCTGCCGGGACCGGTTGGGGATGAGGGGAGGGAGACGAGACAAAACACAAGCTGTGTGAGAGAGCCAGAGATTAATAATAACTCATGATTAAATGCAGAGTGGTGTATAAACACGTAGATTATGTGTATGTGGACAGCAAAAGATTTGCAACAGATGGCAACAGATTCGCTTTTTTTTACATTTTTAATTTTTTTGGCCAATTTATCACAGCTAAACATCATATTAACACAAAGCAACCACCGAGACAGCGGTGAGGTGTGCAGTAGGAGTGACAGATGGGTGGGATTACATTAGAGTTCAGCTTTGCGCCCGTTCTTGTTTGCAGTGGTGATGCACAGTAGGGACTAGGTATAAGAGAGCCCGGTGAGATGGAGGTATGCAGTGGAGACAAGAGGAATGAAATCAGCAGAAATGAGACGCATACGTGTGAATGAGAAGGACGTGGAGGGAACGGAGCAGAGGTAGTGAAGGCGGATGAGTTTAAATACTTGGGCTCAGCTATTCAAAGCAATAGACAGTGCACAAAAGAGATGAAGAAGAGAGTTCAGGCAGGGTGGAGTGGGTGGAGACCAGTATGAGGGATGAGTGTTAAGGGTACCACGTCCACTAAAGGATTCAGTCTCAGTTTGAGTTGCTTTGCAAAGTGTGAAAATTGCAGTGAAGGTGAATGCAATTTGGGCACATTTCACTCAGTTTTGCAACAGGAAGTATTGTGTTGCAAGCCATGAAGAATGGATCGTGCCATGAAAATGGTTGAGCTGGAGGTCTGAATCATCACTTTTATAGTCTTTTATAGCCTTTGACAAAGAATTCACCCTGCCATATGATACCTTAGTGAGGTGGTTAGGCCAGAAAGCTGTTCCCGCGTCTTTGTAGTGACTGCAGACTGACTGAATGTGAGAAAACAGACATATTGTTGAAACAGAATTTATTTTTCTTAACACATCTCAGCCGTTCATTATCTGCTGTGTGAATGAACGGTTCAAATAATGTGAGGTTTTTCAATATCAACTTTTACTGCACTTGTGCAACTTCACGTACAACTGAACTAACGCAGGAGTCCTACAGTCTAACTTGCTTCCTGTTTCTGTGTGTGTGACTATTGTTGAGCAATAATCTCCTTGCTGGATGTGGTTTGTGTTTGGTCCTTTTGGTCTTGTGTAAGCCCGGCCCCTCACTAAGCATCTGTTTCCTCTGGCCTGCGGGGTCGATGGACAGTCTCACACACACACACACACACACACACGAGCATGTTCACGCAAACTAAGGAGACCTCCAGGTCCAACTATGTGTCGTATGAGCCTGAAGGGGGCTTTGAAGTACTGTAAAGTTGTCAGAAATGTCCGGGCTGTTGTGAAATGACAGCCAGTTTATGCCTTAGATTTTTGTGACCGCATGTTTATAAAGAGCTCCCTCCCTTTTCCACACCACGTCTCCTTTAAGAGAGCTTTAAAACCACCAGAAGGGATTTATAACACAAAACAGGCATGTTCTCTACATGAGTTAGGTCTCAGCTTTCACCTCTGGGTTTTGAAAACATCTCCCACATTCTCTCAGGGGGGCTAAAGGTGAAAGGTGAGCTGGGTTGTAGCTTTCAAAGGGCCACGATGACAGAGCAGCACAAAAAGTGGAGCGCAGCATTGGAGCAAAAACCATTCGGGCTGATTTCATAACTCCAGATATTAATTGCCAGCTTTAAATTAGTCAGTTTTGTTTACTTTTGGGGCCTATGGTGTGTGTGGGGGTAGAAATTGTGTATTTACCAAATGCGTATTAAATAAGGAATGTGCCTTTGATTCATTTGTGCCAAGCTGGACATAAGAACAGCATAAAAATGTAGACGTCTTTGAGAGACTCCTACTCAGAATGATTAAGTAGTCATTCTGAGTAGGAGTCTTTCTTGGAATTTGGCTTTTTTATGTATTGAAACAGGCAATCAGAAAATACACACCATCCATATCATGGAGGTCACCTAAGCTGCCACTTGAATTGAGTGACTTTGACTTCTTTAGGTAGAGTGGAAAAGCCGTAAACCCTTCCAAACCTTTGAATCCATCCACTACACCCAGATTTATCTGGTATTATGATAAAGCGACAGCTTTTCTTTTCTTTTTTTTAATTGGCTCCAATGAGTGCTCTATGAAGACTAATAATTAACAATTCATTGTCAGGCTGGTGTCACGTGGCCGTGTGCTGCAATAGGGATACTTTGCATGGGGTAGTCGCAGCCTGTTTTCAGGACCGTCGAGGCATGGCTGTTGGACAGCACATAGGGGAGCATGGGGAACGGATTTTACTTTGTTGTGCACCATTCTTAAAAATCCACTACAAGTAATATTTTGGCATGCTTATGTGTCACTGCTGACTTAAAATGCTGCTAGATTTAAGCATATACACTGGCCTCTAGCCATCGGTTAGAGAAAATCGAATCCCCTTGCCCACGGAAATTGGTTAGAGTGGAAGTAATTGTCAGACAAGACAACATAGAAACAAAATGTTAGGTTAATGAGAAGTCCTGAGAGTCTTGGCCTGTTGGAATTCAGTGAAACCAATACTTAATTTCTAAAATGATGCCTCTGACGCTGAGATGTCCTAAACCTCTGGTGCCAATCTTCAAACCAAAGTTTTAAAAATAAAAGTCTCCCACTAATATTAAGGATCTAAGGACAGCAGCACAAAGTTTTTGTTCAGTTTTTTTTATATTAGCATCTATTTGGTTTCCTGGTATTTAATAAGAATTATAGCCTCGTGCGGCTTTTACCGAGTAGCTGATAAATACGTCGTTGGCCGTCTGCGCTGGAACCTTCAACCTGAACCGATTCTAATGTGACATTTTAATCAGATTCCACACAAGTACGCGTGAATGTGTTCATCATCATTACTATTATAATGCCTCATTTTACTGATGAGTTTCTGTGTCTCAAAATTGCTGTTTTGCAGAGGCCGCTCCATTCTGCCAAGAACACAATTCAGGACAAAACACTGAATAATTTTTTTAGCATGAAAATGGTAAAATGTACAAAAGATGAATATTGGCACAGCGAACGGGCTATTGGCAGGTTCAGTTCAGAAAAACTGGAAAAATTGCTTTCAGCCCATGTTAACTGAATGTTAGTTACAGGGTTGCTTGCTGGACATGTTGTATATTATCTGGACTTTCTACACATCGCTCCCTATTCGAGGGTCCTGGGGTCTTTAACAGACAGCAGTATGGCTGGAAGTCACTTCTGTCAGACAAGAGGAAAATCAAAACCCTCTGTTGCAGCGAGACAGTTGGCTCTGTAAAAAGGCTGCAGCTGAACACACTATAGCTCGCTGTCACACACATATCAATGACCTAGAACAAGTTCTTCCCTCCTTATTTTTTCTCATTCTCAGTTGAGTGTATGGATGCTTGCCTGTGCATGTGAATGTCTGGCTGTGTATCTGGCTGCATGCGCATACATTCACATTTGTTGACTGTGGTAGAGGTGTGTGTGTGTGTGTGTGTCTCACATGGCTTTCAGATTTTTGTGTGTCTTCTCTCCACCAGTTCAGCACTAATGAGGCAGGTGACAGTGTGGGTCTGAGCGATGGAACAGAGTGTCAGCAGGCCTACAGTCTACCGCCTGGCTCTGCATGACAACATGGTGGGAAGGACACTGGTGAACGGAACAAAGGAGGGAGGGAAGAAGGGACAATGGATGGAAGAAGAAAGGGATTCATGTTGCCTGTAAAAGCTGCCAGAAATAGAGTTTGACCAGTATGGGCTTCTGAAGGCCAGTATCAATAGTTTTGGACTGAACATGCTCCTGCTGGCATCTGGCATATTTGCATTCGACTTGTTTCATGCCAAAGAATTTCCAAAAAAAAAAAAAAGTCAGTGAAGGGTGCTGGTTGGTTCAGAGCCCTGTATGGGACAAGTTGGAAAATATTATGAATGAGAGAAAAGTAAAAACTATCTACTTTAAGTGAAGTTTGGTGTTCTGTCACAGAACTTTTTCCCCCTGAGACAACTTTGCCTTCTTTTTGAATCTCTGTAAATTGTATCTGTTTGACTGTCCTGATGAAACAGAACATGCTCCAAAAAATAATTGCATGATACGGGATACAGTGGAGATCTGACAGTGATTGTGTATTATCCAGATGTGATCACAGTACTTTGCACTGGTCACTATCTTGTTACTATCTTTTCTATTAGTACTGTTGGTCATTTAAATTTGGCCAGTGTTCCCTTCAAGGTAATCTTCTTGTGCACCTCTTGACTTCTTCCAGCATGGCGTCATTCTTAGAGCACTCCATGCAGGCTAGTTCTGTCCTTTTGTACTTGTGCTTCTGCAGTGTTCAGCGGGTCTCCTTCAATCTGTCAAAACAGCAACTTCAGTTTAATTTTGTGGAAGAAGAAAAGTGATAAGGAGGCAGATCCGGTGGGCGGTGTGCAAAGGAATGTTTTACCCCAGTTTTCTAGGGGGGTGAATAGCAAAATGCAAAAACTCAATCACGCTCCTATCATCAATCTGTGCTTCTGATCTTCTGATCTGATGCACTGCCTTCAGGTTTGGAAAATGTGAACTCTTGGACCAAAAGCCGCTGTTTGATTTGGATGGGAGCTGGCGAGCTTGCTCAGCAGCGACGATGCTCGACACAAAAGTCACGGGGATTTGAAACAGAAGCTGATGTTTGCTCTCTGTGCTCGTTTCAGCGTTCATGGTGAAATCACAGACGCAAAGTGCAAGTAACCATAACAGGACTTCAATCTAAAAATAACAGTGGTAACTGAAAGATGTTGCATTGTGCACAACAAGATGATCTTGAAGGGGGAGATGGGACAAATTTTTAAAGCAGGTATGTTGGGGATGGGGGTTGTAGGGGTGGGCTTTTATCACTCTGATAGAATCTCATAGGGTCTCCCTACATGAACCTGTAGGATGGAGGCAGCTCTGAAACAGCATGTACTTATTCACTAAACTTTTACATTTTTACCTAAAACTGTACTAAGAAAATTCTTAAGCTAAGGACAACCTCTGCAAAACCAGTCTGAGTCTAATCTTTTTCTATCCATCCATTATCTCAAGGCGTAAACTCAAAATTATGAAAAAAAATGTACCTGACTGGAGCTGAAAAGAAGAAATGCATGTAACAGAATAGAGGAATAAGTAGAAGTTTTGGCTGGAGTTTGATCTGATGGATCGGCGCAGGGCGGGTATTGATGATGCACGAGTCTTATCTGCAAACAGACAGGCTTTAGTGCCGGAATGTATCCTCATTGACACTGTGTGTGCACACAAATACACACTTTATCCACAAGTCTCGCTGTTCACATTCTCTGTTGGGTACCATCATTATCCTCATATCTATAAATATCAGACTTTCTCTTTTTTCCCAGCTTCCTTCCTCCGTTCTCTCTTTCCATCTCTGTTTGCACTTTTCTGGGTCACCTGCTCGGCTCAGCCCTGACTGAGATATTTCAGATGAGTTATATTCACAGTTTAATGGAGAGATGGGGGGGGGGGGGGGG
>JAVDPK010046346.1:0-21570 GCA_034780415.1 Cichlasoma orientale
CCGCATTGCTTTGGCGCCCCCCTTGTGCGGCGCCCCTATGCATTGCATATAGTGCATACCCACTTTTTGCGCCACTGACTGGCAACATACATAAAACACCAAAGGCAGAGGAGGAGAGAAGTGGTAGGCATTTGTGTGCCACGGAAGGACATTTCAATTCATATCTGCGCCTTCAGACTCAAGATATGAAGCGTCATACCTATGTTTTATTGTCGGAGGAGGGCCCCCTTCACCAGAGAAGTGAAAACGTGCAGGGAAGAGATAACGGAACTGGCATCTTAATAAAATGTCATCCGCTTCGTCCTCACCTGAAGCCTGAACTGAAGTCAGGGCACTAGCACACGAAAAAATGCGTAACATGTGACTATGGTCTCCAGACAGCTGACAGCGAGCCAGCTAAACAACAACAGCTGGTTATAAGCTAACATTATTCTAATATTAGGCTGGAGTGTCCCAAAAATCACTTTCCCGCTGATAAATAGTTTGATTACATTCTCACATAGTATGACAGTTTATTCACGAAGTTTCAGAGTCCAACAAAGTTACATCTACTTCAAAGACTTTTTTTTTTACAAACGCCGGCTAACAGAGCAGCTAACAGCAGAGGTGGGAAGTAACAAAGTGCAAATACTTTGTTACTTTACTTATGCAGATTTTTCAGGTATCTGTGCTTTACTTGTGCATTTATTTTTCTGACAAATTTTTACTTTTACTCCCTACATTTTTACACTTTTGTACATTTTGTACTTTCTACTCGTTACATTTTCAAAACGTGCTCGTTACTTTAGCTTAAGACATTTGAGGGAAGTTTTTATTTCCGGTCACCGCGGGCCTTCAAACATCAAACCGATCAGAGAGTGAATCGAGGGAACAATAACACATACTGTAAAGGGCAATCGTATCGCGTAGCCATCCCCGGGGCTTATCGCATACAAAGACAGGAAAGAGGCAAAACCATATAATTTATGTATCATATATAGCGCTGTACTCAGGGTTTACAGCGGGTCGGACCGAGTGCAGCCGTCCCTAAGTTTTGGTTGCGGTACTTCAGCATCTAGCTAGCGCTACAGAAGAGGAGCGAAAATGAAAGGAGTAACGTGGTGTGGCAGGTAATTTCAAATGCATCGTTTCTGTCAGCTCAACAAATATCAGTAAACACACAAACTGTGTTGCAGTTTGTCACACAGTGTGTCGACCAGCTAAAAGTCCAGCTGCTGTATTTTCAGGGAGAGAAAAGAAAGAAGTTCACACAGAGACGGAGAAAGATGTAAGAAAGAGGACAGGAGAGGAAGCAGAGGTGTTATATTTAAAGGTAAGGACTGCTCAGTGACATCTAATAAAATGGAAATTTAAGGCTTACATGTAACAGAATGATGTTGAATCAGTATATGATGTGAAGTTATGTTTTTCATATCGTGAAACGTTCTGCAAAACAAACTGAGGTATACTAACTTTGTGTTAATGTTGTGAATACTGCTGTTTAGTGCAGGACAAACAGGTTAGTTTGCTTTACTGTGGTGAGTTTACAGTAAAGCTCTGTGGCACATGGTTGTGGTGTTCAGTGTTAGGTTAGGTATAAACAGCATACTGTCAGTGTAGGGGATGGAAATCAGCCAAGATGGCTCGTGAAATACTGGGTTACATCTTGTTGAATTCAGTTGTGCAAATCCACAAAGGTGCAGTAAACCTCAGAACAGCTGCAGCCGATCACAGCCTGCACACAAAGAAAATCTACTGGAGCTCACAATAGAAATTATTGTGAGTAGTGATCCTTTTCCCCACGCTGAGCCACTACAACCGATCTTAGGGTCCCCCCCACCTGTTGAATCCCACTGTAACTCTTGACTGTCCTCATTTTCCTGTTAGGTGAGGCAAAGTCACCCTCTACAATGTAGGTAACAGCAAATAGAGAACATTTTTAAAGAGCTCTTTTTCTCTGCTCACGTTCTTCATTACAGTGTTCAAACTGAGTGCATTCATTAGAATTAGAATTTAGATTGAAATAAAGTTTGTATTCTCATGCAATAATATTGTTTTATTATTACATTATTATAGCACAAGGTTCAGTTAGGTTCCAGCAAGAAATGTCCTCCAAAGAGCTGCTTTTACTTTCTCACTGAGTACATTTCAGAGCCTGTACTTTTTTTGCTTTTACTTGAGTAAAGAAGTTAAATCAGTATTTCAACTTTTACCAGAGTATTTTTAACACAGGTATCTGTACTTGTAACTAAGTACAGAATGTCTGTACTTTTGCCACCTCTGACTAACAGTGGCAAAATCAGCAGCGCTTACCAACAGAAATATTCATGATATCCTCAACAACTCACCTCAGCAGTGCTGTCGTCAGTCAAAGGTGAGCTTCTCTGACTCACTGACCCATATCAGACTCCTTTCACAAAGTTTTAAAGCCTCTTCCAAAGTAACTAGATGTGGAAGTTTCTTACCCGCCACTGACAGCTGAAGTAAAAAGTGCACTGACAGCCTTCCACAGATAGGGAAAAACTCTGGGGCAGTTCCAGATCCAGTCCACACAGTATCGCACGCTGGCCAACTGGCAGCGGCCATTATGGGGTACAGTCTAAATTTAAAGTTTCCCTTGACTGACTAAAACATGCTTGTCCTGCAGTGGCCACTGTAGTTAGGGTTATGCACTTGAATTGGGAGGGTTAAGAAAGCAGAACTCACTTGACTGCAGTCTGTAATCTACTGACATCTAGTGGTGAAAATTTTACACACTGTAACTTTAAAAAGTTGGTGAACAAGCAGAAGCCCACAAACTGATCAACTTAGATCATTCAAGCAGGAATGGGTCATCATCAGTGAGGATTTGGCCCAGAAGCTGATATCCAGCATGCCACAGAGAATTGTAGAAGATTCAACACTAAATATTGACTCTATGCATACTTTTGATTTATTTGCCACTAAAATTCTTCAATACTTATTGTTCTTCACAATAACTTTTGACAATTCATTCCTGCCTGATCAGTACTCCCAAGTTGATCACAATTTGTGTGCTTTACCTGCTTTTTAAAGATTGACCACATATTTTCAATCAAGATCTGGGGAGTTTCTAATAAACTGTGATCAACTTTGAGCACTGATAAAGCAAGAATGGATTGCCATAGGATGCCTGCCGATTCATTTTCAGTTGATTGAGTTGATTCAATCAGGTATCTTAGTTTCAACTTTGTTTTAGCCGTCTCATCTTTTCATTCTCTGAGGATATCACATATTTATTAGAATTTTTACCTCATTGCTATTTTCTTATGTGCAGCGTAGCCCCAAACTAGAATTAGTCTGAGGAGTTGCAAATTAAAAGGTAAAATGTTGGACTGGACACTGAATAGTCTTTAACCTGACAGCTCCCTTAGGACAAAGCCTGTGTGGTGTCTGTTAAGGGCAGCAGCCTTGCCCAGAACTGCAGCTGGTGCAAACTACCACCTATGGTGTTCTATATGTGAGAAAAGAAAACTTTGAACAGTCTCTGGGGTCCAATTCAGCAATTTCAGGAGTTCAACTGTGAAAACAGCTCATGATGCTGTTTTTTCTTTCTCAGTACGTGTACCTGTGTCTTATAGGCAAAGTTGAAGGATCTTCAGTTTTCAGCATTGCTGTGGGAGCATCATCTGTGCATAGAACAGGCAGTCATTCCCTGTGTGTGTGCGTGCGTACATGCGTGCGTGTGTGTGTGTGGAGTCAGTCTGCTTTCTATTTTGAGTCACTGGCTCTTTAAGACAACAGCACTCAAAGGTAACAGCTATGAGATCATCGGCTTGCGTCGTCATGGCAACAAAGGCTGTTGCAGCACTACTGAGAAATAAAATGGCTGGCGTGGTGTCGCTCTCCCTCCTCCTTCTCCTCCTCACCCCTCCTTTCCTCTCCTCTTTCTTTTTGGTATCAGTGAACTGGAGCAGATTGGTTGTGACACCGTCCACCCCTCTGCCTGTGCCCCATCCTGCTCTCAAAATTTTGCTCCTTATTCTGTCCACACCCCCCCCCCCCCCCACTCCACCCGTCCATTCACACTCCACGCATGTGAGTCAGCACGAGCAGGAGCTGCCACTCTGGATGTTATTCGGGTGATGCTTTGGGTTTTTTGGTACTCCAAACTGTTTAGTTACTGAATTAACTGACGGAAAGCACTGATAATAAAGACACAAACTGTAGAGTCAGCTGAGATACAAAAAGAGGAAGGATGGTTGTTTAAGGGGCCCCTCATCCTTCAAGAGTACATCCAGTAATACTGAGAGGTTTAGCGAACAAGAGGCGAAAGGAGAGTGAAAATGTAGCCGCTGAGAGTTTTTGCCAGTCCCTGGCCATAATTTGGATGCTGACATTTTTTTTTTTCCTGTATCTATTTTTCGAGCTGTTAATATTTGCTCTCCTTTCTGCCTTATGTATGTCCCTTCTCTCTCTCTCTCTCTCTCTCTTGCTCTGTCGCTCTCTCTCTCGCTCTCTCTCTCTTGCATCCTCTCCCCTCCCCTCAGCCTCAATCACCCAGACACAGACGCATGCATGCTCACGCAGAATCGCGCGCAGCAGGCGGATGCGCGCATACACTCTTTCTCACACACATACACACACATATACACACACACACACATACACACACACACATACTCACACACCCTTCCTGGAGGTGCTGGGAGCAGCTGCAGCATTAGCGTTGAAAGAGATTTGCCGTTGACTGGAGTTTGCATCCCCCCCCACGTTAATGAATGGATGCTACGGCGATCAGCTCAGGAGCTTCTTCCCTTGGATTGCGGGAAATGGTGGATATCTGTTCTTGAATTTATTTATTTATTTCTATGCTCTCCATTTTTTTCTCCCCACCCTCTGCTGGTGTGCTGTTGTCGAAAGGACGATGGGGTCTTGTGCTTGATCGGATAAAGATGGAGGTGAACGTGGCGTCTCCGCTGCTTGGCATACTATTGAGGTTTCACTGCCCATTAGGGTGAATGGAGCTTTTATTTCTGTGTTTTTTGAAGCGGGCTCTTTTGTTTTACGGGGATCGGCCGAGCACTCCTGTGGTGAATTGAGCTATTGTCGAAGACTGGGCCTCTTAAGCTTTGAATCTTTGACCATCCATCCATCCCCTGCTTCGCTTCCCCTGTTACCTTCTACTCAAAAGGAACAAGCAGATCCCAGAACCTCCACTGAAATCTTTCCTCGCCGTCCTCCTTCTTTCCAATGCCCCATTTCCCTCATCTCTACCCCTGCCCCCCCACCTCTCTCCTGCTCCCTCCTCCCACATCAGAGTGGCTACGTAATGTGCCTCCCTACGCATGCAAATGGGGATGCTACGAATGGTGGCTGGGACTGATGTCGATGAAAGGGTGATGCCTCGCGCAGTCACCTGCACCTCTGCTGCCACTGCCATCAATCCAGATCAGCCTGGGAGAGCCCAGCAGCCGATGACAACCACCCACAGTGCGAACACGGCCGTTTGTAGCTTGCTCGTGGATGTAAATGAGACATGTGTATGTGTGTGAAGGTGCACACTGGTTCCTGCCATGTCTGGTGTGTGATCGCTCTAGCGGGACGTTCTTACTAATGCGGGGGAGGCACTGAGCCTGAGGTTAGTCGACCTCCCCCTGCACACCCCCCTTCCTTCCCCTTCTCCCTCCCTCCTCCCCTTTCCACCCCACACCCCCCCCAACCTTATCCCAGAGGCCCCCAGGGGGTGAAGACCACCTGGTAAAAGGGGTCACGATGAAGAAGAACCGCAGCAGCAATCTGCGGCGGGCCTGGCCCAGCTCGGAGCTTACCGAACGCCCGCTGGAGCACAGCCTCTCTCGTAGTGAGAAAGACATCCATGTGCAGAAGCAGCATCTTCCTCCGCCTCCTCCCCCTCATTTCTCTCCGTCCCCGCCAAGTTATCGTGCTCCAGGTGAGTCAGACACTCCCACCGGCAGAAGCTCCACCCTCTCTACTCACGACTGCTCAGTTAGTAAAGACAGTTTGGTTTGCAGTTCAAAGTGAATGCAAATTTTTATGTTATTAAGTAGAAAATGTTACAGATCCCTTTTTTTTTTTTAGTTTTCCTGTGTGTCACCTTAGAATCTATAAAGCCCTTATTTGACTTGTTTTAAAATAATTAAACTAGTTTAGTGGGTCCAGCTGTCATACTGAGGTTTGGGGCTTCTTGCATTTCTTATTTTCTTTTGGATGTCATTTACAATTTGTTTTATATGCTGAATCAATTTTGTACTATTTTAGTATTTTCATGGTGTGCCTGAATAGGTATTCAGACACCAGTGAAGAGCCAGCACTGAATAAGTTCTGTATTTGTACAAATGTGCCTCCTTTGTGTCAAATTCTGTGGCAGATTCGCATTTTGTGCTTGGGGCCATCTCAGTATCAGGAATGCCATTACCAAGAAAATCCAATCCTTTCAGTACTTCTATTACAAACATTTGTTTATTTCTGTGCCCTCTTTCTTGCTTCAATATAAGATGCTATAAAAGCAAACTAGAAGGCGATTTTCTTTTGTGCCGGCTGACGAGCAGACGCGGCTTTTCTCGTGTTTACTAGGAACCGAGTAAAGCCTTGTATAGCCACATAAAGCTTAGGGGGCTGTGATACTAAGCAGAGATAACGTCATTGTGTTGCTTAACTGACCGTTCCACTGGGCAGGCTGAGGAGGCAGAGCTCTGCACACATTTCAGCTTAGGTAGAGGAACCATGGGCATTATAACAAAACTTCAAAACAGTGGTCTGTTGGATTGGATCTGCTTTCAGCTATTTGAAGATGAGGAAACACAATGGTGAAATAGAGATTAAGCTACAATTACTACAGCTTATCATATGGTTGCGTGTCGATCACCTGATACAGGTCAGAGGACAGGGTCACTACAGCGGATGCTGCAGCAGTGGATTCAGTATGTTGCTTTGCAACCTTTCAGCAGAACCCGTGTTTGCTCTCTAAAGGGCTCGAAGCTTGGCCGCCTGGTTGTAGGATGATTTCACTACTCGCTACAGCTGACAGCTAAGCCAGCTTAAGGCAATGAAGAATTTATCTGGGTTAGCTTTTAGAAAACAGGCGTTCGTTTAAATTTCACATATGTTGATTGTACAAGCTCCCGTTTGTGTTCATGACAGGATGTTAATCAGGTAACCGCACTGAGAAGATTCAGGTGATCTCATACTCCGGTTGCTGCAGCAGCTGCCTCGCTTTGCTAAGCTACGAGAAACGGGAGGAGCAAGAGGCTGAGGAAGCAGAGAGGAGGGGTGGAGCCGTTACAGGCAGGCAGCATACACACTGCTGCTGTTTGACCATTACATCATAGCTTCACACGCTGCGCCTGCTGTTCATTCATGATCTAACAGTTGTGCTTTTGCCTCCTCCTCCTCCATCTCCTCCTCCTCCTCCTCCTCCGCAGGTGACGTGTCTCCGATCAGTATGTCACCTATCAGCCAGTCACAGTTCATCCCACTGGGAGAGATCTTGTGCTTGGCCATCTCTGCTATGAACTCTGCCCACAAGCCTGTCAACCAGGAGGCACTGGTGGAGCACCTCACTGCCAGCTTCCCAGGTATGCCCTCTCACCTGCGTCTTAGCATGGAAGTGCACTAAAGCATGCAGAAAATTCTTTTGCATGGATTGTGGCATATGTGGTTTAAAAGATCATTTTCTTTTAAATTTGTTCTTAATTAATTATTGATTAGATTATTTGTTTATCATATCTTGGTTTATTGTATTTTAATTTGGTGCCTGTTTTAGATCCAACTAAATTCTTCAAGAGAAAGATTCCCATGTTTTGTGTTTCACATTTTATACAGACACCCTGTTCAAAGAGCAACTTAAACATAATGATCTAAAGCCCCTTCTGTAATATCTCTGTAATAACTGATCACACTGAATGGCTTGAAGTCCTGACATTTTCAGTTTAAATATATAAAGTCTTGCAAAGGGCATTATAATGTTTTGATTTGTTTAGTAACAGACACTAAACTGGAAACTATTTAGAAAATCAATTAGATTTAAAATTTTCAAATATTCTGGTTCCAGGTTTTTGTTTTCTTTACTAAGACAATCTGGTGCTTTTCTGTTTTGTGTCTCATATCAGTGAAGAACCTCCTTGGATTTAGCTGAATAAAGTAACGTCCCAAGGCGCCACTTTGGGCTTTGAGAAATTCTGAAGGGCTTTCTTCTCTGTTTTCTGATATTTTATATGAGCCAGTTGAAACGTAAAGGAGAATATAAAATTCATCTTCACAGTTAAACTATAACTCAAGCCTAAACTATACTAAAACGTGGTAAATATATAGAGATAATATAGATAACAAATACAATTATATTACCATTCATAGTTAGACTTGTATAAAGTCCTACAGGTTTTAGTATGGATGAACATCAGTACTAAGATAGACAGTTAATATTTATCTGTATCCCCTGAGAAACCAAGGGCTTTTAAGACTATGACACAACTTTCTAATGACAATTGTCACATAGTATTGGAGTAAAATGTATCAGTTTTCTTATAAATATGATCGGTTTTTACACAAAATCATCCTTCATTTGAATGTATGCAGGATAATTTGGTTTTCATGGTTTTATGGTTCGAACAGTGGTGGTCAGTAAGCTTGTCCAGTTACTTTTGAGTTTCTCTGAAAATGGGGGACTGTGTATAAAAATGGCTGTAATTCCTGAACAGTTAAAGCAATACTTTTGTTAAACCCCTCGAGTCAAAGCTGAAAGTCTACACCTCAGTCACATATTGATTATCTAATTTGGAATCCACCGTAGTGGTGTACAGATGAAAAAAAAATGCAAAAAATATGTAATTTTCCAAAAACCTCAAGACCCGAGCAGTCATCTCATTTTCATATTTAAAAGTACAGGTATGATCATTGTGTGGCCAGTTGTCAGTCAGAGCTATACTTGTATATTTTGCTTTGCTAGAAAGCAGTTAAAATAATAAATTGTTGCAACATTTCTGTATTAGAAATGAACACAAGGCCAATGTAATGTTAACACTATGTCTATATAAAGGTTATGAGTGGTGGTGTTTAAAGTGCTTTTAATGATGCAAAATGGACTTTTTTTAGCCCTTGAATACATTTTTTTGTGTACTTTGAGTGTCTAGCAGTGCAGAAAATTTAAATTTTACTCTTTCCTGGCGCTGCGTAGATATCTTTATATTCTTTTTGGGTCATATTTTTCAGTCTGTTCAGTTTTCTCTATTTCATTATGTTTTCTCGTCTATTACGTCACAGTATTTGCTGTGAAACTGCTAAACAAGGTCATGGACTTCCAGCTAACCAATTTCGTGAATCTGCCAATTTTTTCTCGCAGCAATTTTGTAGTCCAAGTTCAGTTATGCCGGAGTTGCAAGTAGACAAGTCAAAATGTTTGGTTGTTGGGTGTATTAACCCACACGATTCCTTACATCGCCCCCCGGCATCAGAGCCTCTTTGAAGTGCCTGTTTCTCTGCCGGTAGATAATTGTATCGCTGCTATCAAACTACAAAAATGGCTGAACGGGGTGGAGTGTAACGCTCTGCGACCCGGAGGGGGGCGGGGCGTGAAATGTCTCATTCACATTTAAAAAGACCGCACCAAAACCAGCTGCTCTAAGAGGAGCCTCAGAACAGGGGTAAACGAAGGGGTCTGCTAACTGATAGCTTACAGTGGCGATCTGTTCCTGTAGCTAACTGCTGAAGTTCTCAGCCCGGCGCAATGGCGCCGTTCTCAGCAAGGCACAGCGCCAGGCAATCAACTGCTGGCTAGACCCCTGCTTATGGATATGATATTAACAGAAACTTGCTCTTTAGTTAATTAGGGATTGGTACATGATGTCATATCTGGGGGATATGAGACTGAAGACTGCTGAAAATTTTTGTTTTTCCACATTTAAGTGTTAATATTTGTGAAAACATTCACCTGATTTTGACTGTTTTAAAGAATATTATGTGCCTTACATATTAGGAGGTGCAAAGAAAATATCAGTCCCTACCTACAAAAATTGTGGCTTTTGCAGGCCTCCAAATCTGCTGTCAGAGACCAGACATCCAAATATTTTAAAGACTTCAAGAGCCCATCATTCCATGTTAACTTGAGCTACACTCCTGATAGTCCAAACTCACTGGGCCACAGACCAGATATTTAACCTAAAACATTTGAAGGGCCTAGCTCAAGCAGTTTTCTAGTTAATGGAATAAAAAAAAAACTGCCAGAAAAATGTTTAAAAACACCCCTTCATGAATCCCTTAAATGGTTATTTTTTATTTTGAGAAAATTAATGACAGCAGTGACTTGAAAATTTGCGCAATTCCCACTAACATGTATACCTTTCCTCTGGATTTATTTTCAGGCAAATCTGTGCTGATCAAGTGCATTTTTTTTATTGAGGAATTGAGATGGAACAGCCCCAAATTCAAATCTTTTAGGAAGCTAGTAGCGCATTGTATCCTGACTGGAAATTCTCACAGTTTATCTGGAGTTGGTATGAGGGCAGTGGGTCACATGACAGCAGCAACTTGCTCATTTGTGAAGGCCGCATTAAAGCTGAACAATATATTCAGGTTTTGGAGAAGCATATGCTGCTAGGGAAGGCTTTGCTTGTTTCAGTAAGCTAATACCAAAGCACATTCTGCACATTTTGCAACAGCATGACTCAGAAGTAAAAGCGTCTGTGTGCTAACTTAGCCTGCGTGCGGTCTAAGGCCTGCCATCCATTGAAAACGTGTGCCGCATTATGAAACAAATCATGCTGCAAAAGATGCCTCAAGCTTCCGAGCAGCAAAAGTAGTTTATCAAGAAGGAATAGGAATATAAACAGAAACATTAAAGAGCTTCAATTAAATTCTCTCTTTAAATACATTTTTGAATGCCTTTATTCTCGTGGCATGGTCACATTTAACCTAGAAAACTCCGTGTTTGGTGTACAAGCCTTCATGAGTTAAATAGATTACATGAAAATACTGGATCTATTTTAGTGGTATTTCACCTGGGTGAGAGTGGAATATTCCACCAGCAGTGCACAAACAATAGGAGTCTTACACATCCTGGACCAGATGTAGGAGTCCAAAAAGTGTCAACACAAAGCCCACAATATTTATCAATTTTATATCAAAAACTTCAAATGCAACAATAGCATCAATTCCAGACAATATAAATGAATTTCAAAAGACAAACAAAGCAGCAAAATCACTGCAAACACTGCAACACTTAAATATACAGTCCCCACTTTTGGAAGTTGGAATAAGAGATAAATTTACAGTTTATTCATGTGATGCTGTCTGAGATTTATTTTGTTGGTTTTTAAAGAAATATGATGGGCTACCTAAGGGGAAATGTTTTTTTAGGCTAAACAATACTTTTATCAATAGCTTTACATCTATATGTTTCTAGATGGTGGTAGTAATTTTAGAATCTGTCAAGTTATTCATGCTCTTATTTTTGGTGTGTTTCCGCCATAACCTGAGAAAAAAAGTCAAGGCATTCCTTCAGTCAAGTGGTAGTGGCGCAGTGGGTAGGCGCTCGCCGGAGGGCTGCCGGTTCGAGCCCCAGTCCCTGCGCTGCATTGTGTCCTTGGGCAAGACACTTAAACCACATTGCCTAATGGTAGCGCCGGTCTCTGGCTGCATGACCGCAGATGCTCGTCTCTGGATGAGTGATCTGGAACGATCATTTCGTTGTGTGCCTTGTATGCACAATGACAATGAGTTGAATCTAATCTAATCCCCTTCTTTCTCTCACTTTTTACTCATATGCCATCTTTAGTATGCTTCTAATGTGTGCTATACAGTGTCTATAGAGGTTTTCCACATTCGAACATTTGAATACTCCCAACCAGAGCTTTACTTACCATCCACGTAGTATTTGTAGAGAAATCACTCTCTTCCCAAGTTGTGATCTGCTCTGTTTGATTATTTTACTGTTTCAAAATTGTCCAGAGGCAGCAACAAATGTTACCCATGTGTCTGTATGTGAACTGTTTTAAGTAATTTGCAGCTTTTAATGTAAAGCAGTGGCTGGACTCATTTCTAATCTGTGTTTTCTGCAGGTGTGCCTACGCCCAGCTCAGAGGTTCTGCGACATACCCTGAACATGCTAGTGCGAGAGAGGAAGATCTATCCAACTCCAGAGGGCTACTTCATTGTCACTCCCCAGACCTACTTTATCACTCCCTCTCTCATCAGAACAAACAACAAGTGGTATCACCTGGATGATCGACTGCAAGAGCGTCCGCAGCCGCAGCAGCAGCAGCAACAACAGCCGCAGCCGCAGCAACAACAGCATTGTGCTACACCTCAGTCTGGCAGTGCCACACCGTCCACACCTGGCTGCCTGAGAGAGAGGCCCCCTCGTAAGAATAACAATGATTCGTACAATTCCTATCGCGAAGACCCGTCCAAACATCACACCCCTGCACTCCCAAGCAAGTCACCAAAGGAGCACAGGGGAGATTCCTATCAAAATAAGCCACCCAAGGATCACAGTGGCGGCGATCCTCCACCGAGCACGTCAACCAAGGAGCACCGAGGTGAGCTGCCATCATACCCCCATCCCCCGGCTCCCACCTCCCCCCCTGCTCAGCAATCGCCGCCTCAAGATCCAGCTGATAAGAGCAAAAGCATCACTTCTTTCCCTTATAAAACTGATACTCTGACCAAAAAGAAAGAAGGAAGTGGTGGCGGTGGAAGTGGCGAGAAGCAATCCAAAAGGTTTGGACTCAGGCTGTTCAGGCTGAGTTTTAAGAAGGACAAAATGAGGCAACTGGCTACCTTTTCAGCCCAGTTTCCCCCAGAGGAGTGGCCTCTTCGTGACGAAGATGTGCCAACCACGCCCATCCCCCGTGAGGTGGAGATGGAGATAATTCGCAGAATCAACCCCGACCTAACGGTGGAGAATGTCGCAAGGCACACGGCTGTGATGAAGAGGCTGGAGGAAGAGCGGACACAGAAGAACAAGGCGGGGTCTTCGGCTCAGCACAGCGCACGCAGCAGGAGGGGCAGAGGCCACCGGAGGGCTCCTCATGGAAAGTCCCGCTCTCATAGCAAACCCCGGACCTCCAGGGGAGACCCATCTGAGGGTTCAAACTGGGATCTTGTGTTCATGGAAAGGGATTACCGCTTCTTTAGCCACTCGTTAGTTCGTTCACCTCGGGAGGCTATGTACACCTTGGAGCGCAGGCGAAGTGGAGGAGCGACATACCTGGTCCACAGCAACCCCAACATCACTGAGTCATACTGCCCTGTTACCCCTGAGTGGGATGTGTCTGGGGAGCTAGCTAAGAGACGGACAGAGATGCCCTTCCCTGAGCCTTCGCGTGGAACATGCCAGTCCAGAGTGCAAAGAAGTCACAGTCACAATCAGGACAGGAAGTCTCGTCACGAGAGGTCAGATCAGGCGAAAGAACGATCTCGGTCCATGGACAACTCTCTTAAAGGCCCATCACTGGGTGCACCAGAAGACTTTGAACCGAGTCTGGAGGAGCGTAGTCATTACTACACTGATGATGGCACCCTGCGGGCCACGCAGAAATCCTCCCATTACTCAAGGATCATGTTCTCTGCTGCTAAGTTCCACTCTGATTTCAATGTGCCTGATTTGGGGAAAGGGAGTTTGGATGAGTCAAGGATCCGGAGTACAATGGAGAGGAACAAAAGCAGAGACAGCCTGCCAACGTACAATGAGCTAATGGGACTTTCTTCTAAGCCCTCAACAGATGAGTACTTCCAGTGCAATACGTCAAATGAAACAATCTTAACTGCCCCTTCGCCTCAGGCAAAATCAGAATATGACACATTAACCTCATCAGGGGGACTCCGAAAGGGCTCTCCGGCTGACCGCCAAACGCCTCACCTCACCTCTCCTCACACGATGGAGTACAAAGAGGACTTGTCGGCAGCAAAAGGACAGAACGGCTCAACGCGACTGACACCAAGCCAGACGCCGGAGCCGGCGCAAAATGCCCGTTTGACGCCACACCAACACAATGTAGATCCTGGAGGGGGAGGAGGTGGTATGGTGATCAAGAGGAAAGAAATCTTCAGCAAGGACACTTTGTTCAAACCCCCACACAATGCCTTGTCCACTGGTTATGTGGACAGCAGCTACACCAAGTCTGGCACATTGCGGAAAGCCTCACATGCCAAATCAACAGAGGCCCTAGACAATCCTGAGCCCCAGCAGCCTTCCAATTCAGCGACTTCCTCAGCGTCACCTGCAGTTTTACAGGGCTGCTTAGAGCCAACAGTCCCCTCCGCCTCCTTTGACTATTATAATGTATCGGACGATGAGGAAGAGGAAGAGCCAGAGGAGGACTCGCACAAAGAGTTGGCTTCGGCAGAGGACAACAAAGACCATGGGGAAGGGGGTGGCAATGGTGGAGGCGGTGGTAGTGGTGGGGAGGGAACCATGCAGTGGCTCCTGGAGCGGGAGAAGGACCACGATCTGCAGCGAAAACTGGAGACCAATCTGACTTTACTCAGCCCCAAGGAGACGGAGAACAGCAGCAGCCAGAAGTCAGCCCACTCTGCCCGTTTGGACAGCATGGACAGCAGCAGTGTCACGGTGGACAGTGGATTCAACTCCCCCAGGTATGTGCTAAAGTAAACTGTACATGACATAAAACTGCAACTTACAGTGTGGATGCTGTAGTAGAACATACGAGGGCCTGGTTATTTGCTCTAAAACAGATATTGATACATGTGGTTTATTGAAATAAATTAAAGCTTCCTGCAACCACAGCTTAGTGAAAGATGTCATGGGTCAATGTAAAGACTCTAAGGCCAAAGAATCCTTTAATTACTATCATTTTGTTTTTGACAATTCATATTTTGTCCAGTCGTCAACCTTCTTCCTTCTAAATGCATTCCCTGTAGCTGCGTAATGACTGACCCATCTGAGACTGCTCGTGTCTATGTCACGTTCCACTGTTTCCTTATCACTAGGCTAAAGAAGTATCAACTTCCAGCTTTGGTAATAGCGATGCAAAAGTTTTGTATGTATGTCAAAGACCAGCCATTGAGGATGTTGGTTTGTGCTCACCCGCCAATGTGCTTACTTAACTGGTTTGTTTAAAGCACTGAATGAGGTTTGTATATGTGTAAACCAAAGTGTGAACACACTCACAGTTATTCTTTTAATAAATAGATGAAAGTGAGCAAAATGGCATGTATTAATATCAATATCATGTTGGTGAGCAATAAAAAAGTCTACACATACACACACAGTGGATGACACTGAGTTGTGACATGCTTATGACATTACCATACGCAGTAGGCACATAGATGGACGCAGCTACTGTGATATTACTTGTTGATTTGTGAAGTCCTGTTTAGATTCTTTGAGATGTGCATTTCCACCATCACCATCTTGGTTGCAAAAAATTGGATGTGAAGAAGAGGGGAGGGTCTGATTGTGAAAGTGTACGCTCACTGGCTAATGCCTTGACTGCAGTTTTATACCAAAGGCGATCTTCTATTTTGAAACATGGTATGACCAAGATTTACAAAATAGACCTAATTTTTTATTTATTTATTATTTTTATTCAGTATGACCCAAAATGAGTGACTGAGCTCATAAACTCAGCAGGAAAGTGTTTAGAGGTCATGGCAGAAAGGCGTTTTCACATAGACGTCTATAGGACAGGAAGTCTTTCTGACGCCGCAGCCCTCTGCTGGCCTTCAGATAGAATGCAGGTTTAAAACACTCGTTTGGCTTCATTTTTCAAACCCAGAAGCTACATCCATGTTTTATACTATGGTCATTCCTGTCTTTTTTTATTTGAAGGCAGTAATTTACTTCTAAAAGTGACACTGTATAATGTACTATATGGACAAAAGTACCGGGCCACCTACAAAGTACATTTACAGGAGCTGCTCGGCCATGGAAACCCATGGCATGAAGCTCCTGGCGCACAGTTTTTTGTGCTGATGTTAATGTCAGAGGAGGTTTGGAGCTCTGCAGTTACTGAGTCAGCAGAATGTTGGAGACTTTTATGCACTCTGCAACCCCGCTCCGTAGCTTTTGCATGGTCTGCCTCTTTGTAGCTGAGCCGCTGTGTTTCCTAAGTGCTTCAGCTTTGCAATAATACCACTTACAGCTGATCATGGACTATCTAGGAGGGAAGAAATGCCACAAACTGACTTGCTGCAAAGGTTGCATCCTATTACTGTACCACACTGTAATTCAGTGAGCTCTTTAGAACAATCTCTTCTTTCATTGCCTGTGTCAATGGGACTGGAAACACCTGTATTCAAAGATTAGGGGGTCAGCCAATCATTTTGTCCATATAGTATCAAAACAGACTTTGTTGTTTTTTCTCAACTTTCAAAAATAAACATAAATGTAGACAGAGGTACAGAAGGACATATAAAGAGCTATCCCAGCTGCATATTTTAGTGGATGCAAGCATCTGTTTTGCAAACCATTTCTGAAGCCAGTTTAGTTTTTGAGAATCATTTGTGAACCAACTCTGGATTAACTGACAGAGAGTTACAGGTGGGCTTCCAGAGGGTATGCGTGTTCTCATTTGACAGTTTAAATAAGTAAAAATTCAAACCAAATACTGTCAAGGCTAAGTTATTGTGTCTTTTTATGCATGGATCAAGCTAAAAAAAAAAAGTGCTGGATGCTAGACTTGGTAAAATGCAACATCTCTCGTTAAACCCGCCTTACTGTTATAAGTCTTTGCCTTTCAAACTCACGTGTCTTTGAGTTACAGATCAACCTCCCATTTTTTGAAAAGTCTCTGTTTGAAAAAGAGAATCTACTGATCTTCACATGTGAACATTAATGGAATGGCCATTGTAATACATATTTAAACTGTGCTGTATATGTAGCCTGCCTACAAAGATGAATATTTTTTTATGAATGAGTAAATTTTCTGTATTTGGAAATAAATATTGGGCTTAAAGATACAAGAAGAAAATAATTAGTATTATCAACGTGTTCCTGATCTTTATAATGTGCTGTATTTTAACACCTGGATTATTCTTCCTTAATTTGCGTTGCCTTTTTGTCTAATAACGTGCTAATTTTGTCAATAATTTATCAGCTTTTTTCCTCAGTCTTCAAAGTGTACTTTAAAATGGGGTCAACGGTGTTTCTGTTGGATTCCACTCTTTTCCTTTCTCAACCTCAGTTTGTGTAACCATCATTACCTGCCTTCATATTTGTTCATATTTTTTCGTCTTTGTCGTGCAGGACACGTGAAAGCCTTGCATCCAACACATCCAGCATAGTGGAAAGCAATAGACGGCAAAATCCAGCGCTGAGCCCCGGCCACATTGGCACCAGTAGTATCGGGCTGCCATTCAGCTTTCGCACCATCCCAGAGCCCCCCACCACACAGCCTGAGAAGCTCCAGAAGTCATCGAACTGCCTGGCCTCCATCACCAGCGTCTGACAGGCAGCACAGACTGAGACCATAATGGTGGTGGAGGAGAGAGGAAAGTGGGGTGCTTCACCATTTTTCACCCACGCTTTCCTCAACCAGTACACACATGAACACTCACACGCGTACATCTTCAGACTCCTGAGAATCCATTTACTGGGACTGTTATAAAAAACAGGCATGGCTTCAATAGACTGTTCCCACAGCTTCAAGAACTTAACTGCAAAAAAGAGAAGAAAAACTACAGAATATCCAGACAACTGTAGGTGAAGGAACCTACCTGAACTACTCTGATTTTGGTGACATGGACTCTAGTTTGGCTTATATCAAGATTCTTGACTATTGGTATTGGAAAGTAGTAGACTATAGGATTCAAGTTACATTTGGAAATATCAAAAAAAAAAAACTTTTTATATTGCTTAACAATACATGTCCAATTAAATGTTCTCCTTCCTGAAATAGTTCTTCAGGACGATTTAATGTATCAGCACAATGTCAAGATAATAAAAGTTGATCCTGAGAACAACAAATGAAAGATATTAACACATAAATCAGCTCAGATTTGTGTACCGCAATGCAAATTATGTATGTATACTCGATACTTTTGATATCCTAATTATTATAATGGTGGTATTAAAGATGCTATGTGACCAAAATGATGTTTGGGTAAAATTAGCTGCACCTCACCACCCACACAGGCATTGCAGAAGATCAAACAGCTATTGCTACGCTGCGTGGTTTTGTCTGATTTGGAGCTTTTCTTCATGTGGCATGTGATGTTCAGGAAAAAACAGATTTTTAAATTTCCTTTTTTGCCTGAGGACCTCATATCCCCGCGTTGGCCTAAAAGCTGAGGTTCAGCGTTTAGTCTTTTCCCCTGGAAATCATAATTAACAGCCCGTTTTCAACACTGTTTATTTAGAAGCTGTTTTTAGAGAGTTTAGTCATATCACGATATTCCTCAGCAGGTGGAGTGCGTTAGCTGTGTTTTGTCCGCTTAATGAAAGTTAAGAATGAATGGTGTGTGTGTGTGGGGAAAGTAGACGGAATGAATAGACTTGCTACAGGTGCAGCAGTCTAGGGTGTTTAACAAAATATATATATATTTTGTTTTATTTCAGTGGGTAGCAGTTCCTGTGGCTCCACTGGATAGGGGCTTACGCATTTGCCCAACACGCAAGAGATCTCTGGTTCAGTTCTGGGAGGAGACACAAATCCCTTTGGGGCTGCATCTGGTGTAAATATCAAACACGTGGCGCCACTTGCTGTGGTGACCCCCTGTGAATAAGAGAGTAGCTTATGTGTATTTTTATGAGCTGACTCACTACATTGCACAACAAATTTGCAAATAAAGTAACTTGAGCTTGAACTAGCTTAGCGGATAACAGTTCCTACTGAAATCTCAGACTATCCAGAGATTGTTAGTCAGCTAACTAAAAATTAACTATTAACCTTTGATTCTTTTTTTTTTTTTTATAAATTAAATTATTTTTTAAATTAAAAATTCTAAACACCAGTTTCCTGATCAGTGTTTTTGGCTTTTCATTTCTCCTAGAAATAATAACTGTGGGCTTTAAAGGGCTTTTGATGAGTTTTTTTGCTCACACTCTGTTAACCAGATGATTAAAAAATAAAAATAAAAGAATAGTCAGTAGATACATCAATAATTGTCTGGAGGAATTGCAGGCAGAGTACATAAACTGTATGGCTACAGCTACAACAAATCAGCAGTCGTGGATGTTTGTTTAGAGAAAAATTAACCCAGAGTTTTGTTTTTGCCCTATAAAACTGTGTTTTTTCTAATTAACATGGGCTCAGGGAGATTAAGATCACTATCCCTTTTAAGGACCACCAAAAGCAGCACTTTTATAGCTTTGTTAGACAAAAGGTGTCTTGCAAAGGTCAAACTGTAAGCCCAGCTTATTTAAAGGGCATAAATCTTCCAACAAAGTGACAAACTTCAGGCACTCACAAACCTCACAAAATTCATATTAAAAAAAAAACCTTTCCTTCAAACATTTCTCCAAAACGGTTCAAAGCCTTTGAATAAATAAATCTCTTTTTTAAAATCATAGATTCTAGAATACTTTGCACCAGTGTGCAGGAGAGTGTGAAGTTTGCTTGCTTTTTTAACACTAAAACAGAGCTATTGTTATATTAGTCTGACTGCGCTACTCTGGATGAACTGTAGGTGGAGACAGACAAACAGATCTACACACTGCTGCAGCAATATTGGGAAACCAGCATGCGGGGAAGCATTAAACTGACTCTGTCCAGCAGTTTATGGTTTCATTCCCTCCAAAGACTACAAAGTGCAAGAAGTATTGTACATGAAAGACACCAAAGACCCCCCCACCTCCCGTGATACAAGCTTAAATTAACAGTGTTGTTTGCCTTTAAACCATTACATAAGAGTTTTAAATATGTTCAGTGTTGTGTTCATCTTGGAGAAGCTCAGGAAAAAAAAAAAAAGAAGCTACTTTTGAGTGCTGAAAAACTCAAACAGGGCGCACTCTGGTGGTTGTCTGCTGGTATAGCAGCGGCATCATACTGTTGGGAATTTGTTGCACTGAATGAGAGGCAACTGAAGCTCATCAAACCGGTCCTATAAAGGTAAGTGACTTGTCCTCTCACACTGCAATGCTGTGTTTTTTTTTAATGGCTCAGAATGTGTTTACAGGAGTCCCACAAACCCATAATAAACGTAGTCACAAGGGATTAAGAGTGGATTGCTGTTCACTGTGAGTGTGTCCATGGTTTGATTTGCGTGTGCTTTTCTTTTTTTCTTTTTTTTTTTGTTATAATTAACCATCTAAAACGAATCACATAGAGATGAGATGAATTTTACGATAAAATTGTGAGAGTAGCAGCAGCAGATCTGATTGGACGGCTGTTATTTAGATCCGTGATGAGGTTCCTGTTTGATTTAAGGTCTCCTACTCTGTGGGTTGCTTAACGTAATGGTAGTTAAACCCTGAACACACTGTTAAATCTACAAACAGCTATGTTTTAATTAATAGTAGAATAGCTAATAAGGAGTTGAACGATAAGAAGCCACACAAGAAACAAAAAATAATAATATAATAATCACAAAATAATCTGCAAATGCTGAAAGATGGAAAATAGATCTTCAAGCTGCATATGCATACTGGTTCCAAAGGTCGAGAACAAGGTCTCAAGCTCAAAAATGAAAATAAACTTCTTTTTTTAAACCCTATGTCCCTATAACAATTTGTCAAATCAAAGCAAATCTTCTGTAATTTAATGATAAGTTGTAACATGCAGTTTCCCTTTTGAAGACAATGATGAATTCATATTTTAAACCTGAAAAAAGAGAACTGGTTGGTGTGGTTAATGGTATGGTTATTTCCTTTACGTATAAACAATTATTGAACAATTTTGATTTAGAAATATGTATAGTGTATCCGTGCTGCCAGTGTATGTTTGCACTCCCAGTCCAAAGGGATGCTGGTTAGGTTAACGGTGATTCAGTATTGAGAACGTGGTTGTATGTCTCTCTGTGTGTTACCCCTGTGATGGACTGGCCCTACAGGACATCTGAGATAGGCTCCTGCCGTCCTGCGACCTGACATTGGCTAAGTGGTCAAGATATTAGGCAAAAAAATGTGGTAAATGAAAATGAACAGGACTTCAAGTGAAAGAGATGATACCCATCAAGAAAAGGTTTATTTTGAAAACACTCGGAGGACGTTACCATTCAGTTCTCATGATTTCAGCTTCAAGGTTTTACTTTGTTCCCAAAACTTCCTTTTAAAATTCTCTGAAAACGTTCTAAAATTGTTTGCTAATAATTTTGAATAGTGACCGTCAGGCGACTCAGGAGGGGAAAGCGGTGCTCCACTCACACGGTTTATAGTGCGGGTGGCGTGCTGCTGACTTCAACTGAGGCTATAGTCGGACGGTGGAAGGAATACTTCAAAGACCTCCTTAATCCCACTGACACGCCTTCTGTAGTGGAAGCAGAGTCTGGGGACAAAGGGGATGACTTGCCCATCACCGGGGCTGAGGTCACTGAGGTGGTTAAACAACTCCTTGGAGGCAGGGCCCCTGGGGTGGACGAGATCCGCCCTGAGTTCCTGAAGGCTCTGGATGTTGTAGGGCTGTCTTGGTTGACAACATCATGTGGAGATCTGGGGCAGTGCCACTGGCTTGGCAGACCGGGGTGGTGGTCCCCATCTTTAAGAAGGGAGACCGGAGG
>JAVDPK010046430.1:0-21560 GCA_034780415.1 Cichlasoma orientale
TGGTTCCAGACCAGCTAGCTAGCGGAGCCCGAGTTGAACCCGTTTTTCGGCCGAGCACCGAGTGCGTTCGCGGTGGAAAGGCCACGCAGGGGCTAAAATACTGGAACGGGAACCGGAACCCTGGCGGTGGGAAAGAGGCCAAAGAGGGAGGGCGAGCATTAGTGAGTGTCAGAACCACAATCCAGGATGAAACATGAAGCATCTGTGATGGCCAACCCAAGATAACACAGCATCAGGAAGATGCCTCCCAGGGTGATCTGCTCCAAGAGTGCCTCATGTAGCTGAAGACAGATGGTGATGTGGAATAGGAACGATCATGAACAACCAAGCCCCTGCATGGGATGTACCATCAACAGATAGAGCAAGTGGCTGGAAAAGGACAGCACAGAGGCTCTGATCATGGCAGCACAAGAACAGGCGCTAAGCACCAGATCCATAGAGGCAGGAGTCTGCTACAGCCGACAGGGCCCAAGTTGCCTAGGAACAGAAAAGATACTGCACAGAACCCTCAAACTCCCAGGCCTCTGGCAGAGTACCCGAGCTTGAGGATTACACACATTATTTATAGACTAAGATTTTATCTCCCTGTCAGTTATGGTGGGATGGTGGGATTGTGGTTGTTACCAGGCGCCTTTTGGGATCACTAGGACAAATTAAGCTGTAAACAAAAAATAAATTCATACCATGGACATCTGGCTTTTTTGGAAGTCTAGTTAAACAGGGAAATATTTGATCCTCAATGAACCAGTGGCTGTTGACAAGATTAGTATATGTTCCAACAAACAACAAATAAAATGTATTTTCTTTTTCTTTTTTTTAAAGTTTGTTTAAATAATTGAAAACCTCTATCATTGGTTAACGATAGGTGCCACTGAGATAAACCTCCATAGATACAAATTTAACAAAATAAACAAGTAACAGTTGTCACTGACATCTGTGGTCTTTTGCTCTTTTGTATTAAAGGTTGCCAGGTTATTGTGCAGTTAATTTCAAATCATTATATTATTGTCCTTTTTTTCCTCATATTTTTTCACCCTGCACATTTAACTGAGAATATTTCATGTTTAGATTATGATTCACTTCAGACAGCATCTGATGTCATAATTTCTAACCCCGCCTTTTTTTTAAAAGTTATTTTACAGTAATTTGAGCTTCCAATCACAGATAAAATGAAAGCACAGCAAAGATTGTGGATGACCTAGCAGATTTTGATAAGAAGAGAACAGGGTTGTTTTGAGGACAGCAAAGATATGTCTTTTCAGACTTAAAAGGAAAAAATACAATGTCTTGTCATATCAGTTTATACATGTGTTTACCATCTTCTTCTCTCCCTATATCCTCTTATAGATTTGATAACCCGGCAGCAGTCAGCACTACACCCACCAGACAACTGACTTTCAACTACCTACTTCCTGTGAATGCATGGCTCCTGCTGAATCCCTCAGAGCTCTGTTGTGACTGGACTATGGGCACAATCCCTCTTGTGGAATCACTTCTAGACCTGCGTAACCTGGCTACCCTGGTTTTTTACATTTTTCTGGGCCGTCTTGCTTATCATAGTCTGCGCTACAGACACAGTTCTGCCAAGACAGTCATCATGGTGAGAGAAAATTTGTTTGAAATTACTCACAAGTATGCATACTTACATATTTCTATACATTTATACATTTAAATAAAAAGTGAATTAAACCTGGTAATAGGAGGTGGTTAGTTTGTGATATTGCTCAGTACTCTGACCTAAAATTGCTGCTTTTTTATCAAAGTTTGTGTCCCGGTAGCAAGTGGGTCACATATTGCATTAGCACTTTATAGCGTAAGTAGGGGGCTAAACCCCCCCATGCTACAGTAGCCTACCTCGGACTATGTGTGAGAGATATATGATTGAAGCCGTACCAGCTTGGACGTCGAAGTCTGCACCATGTGTTGAGGAACCAGGACATACTGATAATAACTGGGCTACTGGAACAACGATACGACATAAATGGACATGAGATGAGAACTGGAACTGTTGGAATGCTACATAAAGAGGACGTGGGAGCTATGGACTCTTCGACACCCAACATCCAGACTGACACTGAAACAACTAGTAGCTGAGTGCTCCAACATCTACAAGAAGCAACTGCTATCACAACTAGAGATTGATGAGGTACAACACAAATGCTATGGCAAGGGGAGCCAGAACGACATACACTGGGTACCAAGCCGCAATAACAAATGTACATTGAATGGCAGAGCACCCTCTGAAAATCTACTAGAAGATGCAAATGCAACACTACGGACAATCCTGGAATGCCTAGAACTATACAAGATCAATGGGACCCTAAGAGCCTTTTTCAGGAACTCAAAGGGAATGTGGAGAACAACACTAGAGGTTAACTTCAAGCCAATTGCACAAATCACCATCAAATGCAGGATTTACCAAGGAGATGCTGTGTCCCCACTGCTGTTCTGCATAGGCCTGAACCCCCTCAACAAGACTGGCTACGGATACTGACTATGGAATGGAGCAAACATCAGCCACCTGCTCTACATGGATGACATCTAGATGACAGCACAGAGGCACTAATCATGGCAGCACAAGAGCAAGCTCTGTGCACAAGATTGATAGAGGCTGGGGTCTATCACACCAGGCAAGACCCCAGGTGCAGGCTGTGCAAAGATGCCCCTGAGACAGTCCAGCACATAACAGCAGGGTACAAGATGCTAGCAGGCAGAGCATACATGGAACAACATAACCAAGCAACAGCAACATCAAGAAGAAGGAACACGAGAAGCTTGATAAATACCAAGGGCTCAGAAAGAGCTGGAAAGGATGTGGAAGGTGAAGGTAACAGTGGTCCCCTTGGTAATCGGAACACTCGGGGCAGTGACCCCCAAACTGGGAGAATGGCTCCAGCAGATTCCAGGAATGACATCCGAGATCTCTGTCCAGAAGAGCGCAGTCCTGGGAACAGCTAAGACACTTCGCAGGAACCTCAAGCTCCTGAGCTTGTATTCCCACCACTATGTTTCACTGTGGGTTTGTCATATTGCAGTATCATAGTGTTTTGTTTGTCTCCTTGCAGAAACTTTTCTGTTGCTGCCACAAATCTCAAACTTTGATTCATCAACATTTACTTATATTATTTTTTGCCACCCACTGTGAAATATTTGCATGTCTTGGCCAATCCCACGAGATTGGCCCTGTTTCTCCTGAGACCGCTGCTACTAGACAGCCTTCTTTTGACAGCACTTCTGCTGATTGGATTTTGGCCTTCTCTGTTTTAGCAAATTATGTATCTGTGATGAGATAGCGCTTCAGTTTCTCAGTAAACAAAGCTGGAGGTATGTATCTGCTAATGGTGTGGTCATTTATGGTCTGCCTCGTCATTCTTTGGATACAGTAGAACAAGGTCTCCCAGAGCATTCTTAGTGCCTTCTTTAAAGCTTTCACATCTTGCTATTATTTGATAATGAAAAAGCAAACCACTTGTTTGCTTAGAATAAGGAAACTTTCATATAACCTATAGTACAAAGATAGTTCAACTTTTGTAGTCCAGTTTCCTTTGTTTTGATTAAAAAATAGTGACTTGAAAATAGTATAGAACCTTAAATTTCTCCTCTCCATTTTACATTTTCAGTAGCAGATTTTTGAACGCCACTTTTTATAACCACAGTTCACACATATTCAGAAAGGTCTGGAGATCAGAAAACAAAGTATTACTAGTGAGACATATGTTCAGCAAGATGTATTTTCCATCTTTCTTGGGTTACATAGAAAGATTCCTGAAGTATTTGCAGAACATTTACTGCGAACAATCATTAAACCAACTCAAGCTACAACAGTATTTCAACATAAAGCCGCCTCTGTTATAGCCTAAGCACATAATCTTCATAAGCCATAATAAAAAAAAAGTAAAGTGCATTGTTGGAAGTTTTGTTGGAGTTTTGTTTATGGTGCCCATAAACAAAAGGTTTTTTTTTCTTCTATAAAGACTCACTAAGTCTTTCTCTGTCTACTTGTGGGAACAAGTTACGTGCTTTTTCCTTTCTTTTTTTCTTTTTTTTTTTATTGTATATGATCTTCTGTTACATCTTCACTGTATACACTTTATCCCCCTCTGCAATGATATGGGTTCACAATACACCACACAGATTAGGATGCAAAGCTTCATTGAATGTAAACATTTTATATATAATGGAACTCCTTTTGTTTGCTTTTAATGCAAAATTCAATATGTCTAACAATCATATCCACTGCTCAAGAAACATTCCAGATAGTCATACTTTATCCTGCTTAATTGGACAAGGGATCAACATGCAAGCTGATACAAAAGTTCACCATTTTTTTTCTAGAGTCACATTTTATTGCCACACTGTCTGTTACTTTTTTTTTTTTCACCTTTGGTCTTTGTATCATGGTTTTAATTAAGAGCTTAATAACCGTGATGTTAGCTGCATTACATTGTTGGAGTAAATTAGACATCACTGGAGAGAAAATGAGCAATGAAACATAAGTACTTGCTTGAGCTTTGAAGGGATGAATTGGAGGTGAATGTTTATAGAGGTACACAGAAACAAATTAGCATCTGTTGTGCAATAGGTTCATGGCTCTCATGCTTAAAGGTCAGTAAACTTGCTCACAATATTGCTCTAAGCTTCAGTTTTAGAAAGGGGAACACAAATCAGCGCAAAATAAATTGAGTTATGACCTTTGAAGTGTTTACACTGGTTTGGTAAGAGCCTTTTGGAATATGTTGCATAACAATATCACAACACATCAACATACCGCATCACTGCAAGGCTGCTAGCTGTCTAACATGGAGCATGAGATGTTATTAAATACTTTTAGATAACCACTGTCCTCTAAGGAGCCCCATTCTCAAGTGACTTTTTCCAGTTGTCGTGTCTACTGACTGTGCACAAAGGTTGCCCGTGAAAAATTAAACTTCTCCTCGTTTCCTTGATTAGCAGGAACAGCTGTGGCTGGTAACACTTTTTCACTGATGACACTGTTTTGTTTATTTAATTTTTTGTCTGCGTCAGGGCAGAATTTGGTTAGGTTTTTGTCAATTCAGTAGTTTTGCACATGTGTAAAAGATAATCACAAAATTTTGCAGGTGTTTAGCTGATATCAAAATAAAGGCAGAGGTCAAAGATGGGTGAGAACCCAGTGGCATTGTGGAGCATCCACATTTAGCACATGCCAGAATCACAAAGGTTTGGTTGGTTTTTTGTTTGTTTCTATTTGTTTTTGAGTTACAAACTTGAAGAATTCGCGAGGTCCGTTTTGAAGCTCGAACATGTTTTACCAATAAGCCATTAATCTTCAGCATGTGGGAGGTGAAGCAGAATTAACAGCTAACATCAGCTTTTTTTTTTAATGTAACAGTTATTGCGTGTTTATTGCTCATTTTAATGATGACCTGTGAGCATTCCTCATATGACCTGACATTATTATTTTTTTGTCTCCTCCAGGCCCTGTCTTTGATTGTCCTGCCTTTTATTCCAGCGTCCAATCTCTTCTTCCCTGTGGGCTTTGTAGTAGCAGAGAGGGTACTTTATGTTCCCAGTATGGGTTTCTGTGTTCTTGTTGCACATGGATTCAAGATGGTCTCACATAAAGGGTAAGTTCTTAAGTATCTGTGCCTCAGAAGTGTGAACAACAGAGAACACTTTCTCACACCTGGAAACCTTTTTTTTTTCTCCCCCCCCAAGAGGAAACTACTACTCCAATCATATGAGTTAGTCTAATTGTTACTGGCTTTGTTTTTACCTGCTTTTTTTTAACATTGGGGCAGGTGTTCAGGTTCTGAACCATTATATGTGAAGAGTTTGAAGTGATTGGTTTGTTGTATTAAGCAGATCGATATAATTTAAATGTTCCTTTGTAGACAATGGAAGAAGATTTCCTGGTTGATGATTGGAGTGCTGCTAACTACACATGCAGTGAAAACGTTCCACAGAAATTGGGACTGGGAGTCAGAATATACTCTCTTCACCTCTGCCCTGAAGGTATGATGGAACCACTGTTGTTGTGGTGGTGGCAGAGTATCATGGCAGTTTTCCAATGTCTGTAAACGCCTTGTGCTAAAATTGTGATTAAACCGTCTTAACAGATCTTTTCTAAATGATTAATCAGACACTTACAAAACTGAACAAGCTTATTTTCATGTCTCCTTGTCTCCCACTTCAGGTCAACAAAAACAATGCCAAGTTGTGGAATAATGTTGGCCATGCTTTAGAGAACCAGAACAATTATGCAAAGGCCCTGCGGTATTTTCTTCAGGCCACTCGAGTCCAACCAGGTGAGACACTTTAATTTCATTAATAAATCATTGAAAATGGGCGGATGGTGCCATGCAAGTGATGAGAAATCCAGCAGCGGTTGTCAAATTATTTCTTAAGATTAAAGGTACTGCAGGGTGCACAGTTAAAAATATTTTTCTTTCTGTTCAGAGAAGCTATCTCTCTCGTTCTACCTGTTCCGACAGGTATGCAGAGACAGAAACACCGTCCAATACAGTGTATCTGCTTCAAAACACTAATTGGGTGAATGTTCTTAATGCTTTCATGCTGGCTACAGTTACGGCTGGTGGTCAGAAGTCAAGCTGGCTGATTATTTTCCCCGTCCAGCATGAAAAAAGAGTTAATAAGCGGACCAATCACCTTGTTCATATACAGCAAACATACAGCTTACATTGTTCAGCTGATACAATATGTCTGCTGTTTATGTTGGACTAAATCAGCCATCAGTCTATGTGAAAAAGATTTTCCTTAAGGCCCGTAATAGACCCCAGGCCTATTTACTTTTCTGCCAGAAACCATGCTTGGAGTCTGTACACGTAAAATTACACTGGCGGTTGGATACAACCACGAGGAGGTAACTCTAGCTTGAGAGTGTCAGAGGTTCTCATTGTTCTTCTCATAACATTGTTCATGTTTTAATTTGTGGGGATATTAAGCAACTACATGTCAGTGTGCTTTTTGGTTGTATCATCTGACAGAGTATGGTTTTATTAAATTTTTGTTTTCATGATGATTTTATATATATATATATATATATATATATTTTTTTTTTTTTCTCTCCCTTTTAATATTCAAATGGCAACTGAAGGAAGCTTATAGGTTGTCATTGCCTTCATTATTGCCTTGCCAGTTTTAAACAGTGTAACACTATGTCCTCTGGTGATCCAGTACTGCCACTTCAGATTGCACTGATGATGTTTCGTAAACTGAGTTACTGCTTCGACCCTCTTTCATTTCAGTGTTACCAAAATAGGGACTTCTTTCAGGATGTTGTCTGCTGTTCAAACAGCCTAAGGCTGCTGTTGATGCGCTTGCCTGTTTTCCTATAGTCCACAGTGGGACAAAAGCAAAATGATGATTGTAATGTGTATTTAAAAATGAGATCTGACATTATGAGAAAAATCCAAAGAAGAAACACAAAATCCTGCACAAAATGGGCGGGAAATTCACATGCAATGGGGTGTTTTGTGTAATGAGGTTAACTGAATGAGTTAATTCTACAGCAATCTTTGAAGTAATGAAAAGGGTGACTGTTGTAAGATTAAATGCGTATATAGTAACACTCATGTCTAAAAATATGACCAAAAAAATTCCCCTCGATTTCTAGTTCAATTGCAAGAAGTTTTTTTTAAACTTATCTTGACACGTATTTAATAGGCAGCCAGTTGTTATGAGTCCATTCATTATACTCCAAGATCTCATGACTGCAGTCAAAGCAAAAGTTGAGTGTAATATTACTACAGAAGTGTACAGTTTCAACATCTTGAGCCTCTCCCTGTTTGTTTGTTTTAAGTTTATGCTTCATGCCTTTACTTTTGAGGAAGTCTACCATAAGCTGAGACATCAACAGTTTTACTGGTTCATCACCCACAAGATTAACAGTGTAAACACATTTACCCAGTGAGGATTTCCTGCTACGCTTATCAGCAAACATCAGTTCTGCTTGTCCAAACTGACCTCTTTAAAAGCTTCACTTTTCTTACTTCTTCCCAGAAGGATTGCATGTTTTCTCTTACACCTTTGTTTTAATCATCATTTATACTTTCATCTATTTATACTTTGCATTAGTTTTTCCTTCTTTCTCATTCTTTGTACGTTGTTGCTGCAGATGATATTGGTGCTCACATGAATGTTGGAAGAACCTACAAGAACTTAAACAAGTCCAAAGAGGCAGAAGATGCTTACTTGGTGGCCAAGTCCCTCATGCCGCAGGTATTTTATCATAACTTTGTTTTTAATTATCTGCTTCCTTTTATGCCATTGTTACTCATTCTAGTGAGGCCTGTTGTAGGAACCCCTTACCGCCTGATGGTGGCAGATTGTGCAGCATATACAACAAGACCCATTCAGTCAGCTCATGGGAGTATTAAATCATATCTGGCCAACATGGATTGTGTTTATGAATTTCAGTTCTTTTGCTTGTTTAATTACCAGCTGTTGGTTTCCCCAGAGTCTCTTATTGTCCATCTGAAGCTTGTTCTTTTGCTTTGATTTGGATTTCTTTTTTCTTTTTCTTTTTTTTTTTTTTTAATATTTTTGGTGCATTTGCCTTCAAGTTGAAAAACTGCTGTTCAACAAGATTGTATGACACTCCCTGTGGGATCTTTCTCTCCTGGTTTACTGCACCTGATTAAGTTGAGAGATAACTAGTTAATCATACACTTACCACGATCTTCATTACCTAACAAAATAGAAATATAACGCACACACACACACATATAAAATGTGTATTCATTTATTTTATTCACTTCCCACCACTTCTTTGGGGACAGTGATGACATAAATGCTGTATGTAGGCGGGGTTTTTGCTGGCCTAAGTGAGATTGGTCAGCCTTCATCTCTGTCACCGTACCTGACAGAAACGTGTTTTATCGTTATCACAATTAACAAAACTGGTTAAAATAATAATAATAATAATCTTGCTGGGGACTTGGTCTGGTCGAAACCTTGTTTGGTGGCACCAAAACTTCTGTTCAGGAAAAACCCTGCAGGTAAAAGCAATCAAGGTACATCACCCATGACTGGGTAAACTCTGAGTCAGAGGGGCCAGAAATCTGCACTGAAATCTTGTAACCATCATAACTCTGACTGTGCTTCGTAATACTGTGATAAGGCAGATTTTCTTCCACTCCCCTCTAATTCTCTTCATTATTTGATGTTACACAAGCAGTGATGCTAATGAAATGTTTGTTGGCCACTCATTAGGTTATCCCTGGTAAGAAGTATGCGACACGTGTCGCCCCTAACCATCTCAATGTTTATATAAACCTGGCAAATCTGATCCGGGCCAACGACTCGCGGCTTGAGGAGGCCGATCAGCTCTACCGACAAGCAATAAGCATGAGACCAGACTTCAAACAAGCTTACATCAGCAGGCAGGTTTTTTTATTTAATCTGTTAGTCTTTTTAAAACTTAAAATAGCACACATATTCTTGAATTTAAATTTAATACTGTCAAACATTTGTGCTTTCTCATTTGTAATTAAGGTTTGCAGTAACAGTATCACCTCCAACAAAGAATGATAGATATTTTTTGTTTGTTTTTTTTCGCTCAGGGGCGAACTGCTTCTAAAGATGAACAAGCTCACAGAAGCCCGGGATGCCTATCTCCGAGCCTTAGAGCTCGATCGCACCAATGCTGACCTGTGGTATAACCTGGCTATTGTCAACATTGAAATGAAAGATCCGTCTGAAGCCCTGAAGAACTTCAACCATGCCCTGGAGCTCAACCCACGCCACAAGCTGGCGCTCTTCAACTCAGCACTTCTAATGCAGGAGTCTGGTGAGTACATCGAAGAACTAAATAGTCTAATCCAGTCTTCAGGTGGAGTAAAAGCAGAACTCTTCCTCATAAAGGAAAGCCTTACTTTTGACCTGCTAAAGAAAATAACGTTGATTACCTTTAGGGTGTAACCAGATATAAGAACTTGCCCTTATTTTGAAATGCACCCTAAGTGCACTAACGCAGTGTTCATGGCCAAGTTTCTGTCAGTTCATCCTTCATCAACAAAAACATTTGTTAGCTCCTCCACCCATACAGTTTGCTCTAGTAAAACACACCACACTACTGCCAAAACATTTTTGCTGCCGGTTAATCCAAGTACGTTATGTATTGTAAGGGGCTGAAAACATCAAAGACAGCATATTTATTTAATGTCACGAAGGATGATTCAAGCAACATTAGCGAGAAGTGAATATTTAGGTTAGCATCCGACCTTTCTTTTTTGCAGCACCTTCACTCTCGTAAGCTTTGGATAGGCCTTAATAAATAACATAATCATTTAAAAACCTCGTTATGTATCAACTCTTTGTGTAGTTTGTGACAAATATGCAAAAACTAAGAAATCAAGAACGAGGCAAATACATTTTAGCAGCAGTGTATAAAATCAGTAATGGTTTAACAGTTCAAGAACAAGTTTGTGACCCAAACGTCTTCATGTCACAGCTCCCGCCTCCAGTGTTGCAATAGACAAATGAACATCAATAAAGGTTAACTTAACAGTGTGCTGTAACACAATAGGCCGTCCTAACAGCAAGTACACTCTCTTGTCAGTTCTACACAGTCTGAATATTTTTGGACTTTTTGTTAACTAACATTTTCAATAGAAAGCAGACGTGTTAAAGAAGGTGGAGCTCCTCCCTGCACACCATCGATTCTGTTCTTCCCATACTTCTTTGATTTTCTGTCTTCATGCTTCTCGGTAATTGTCTCTAATGACTCGAGGTAATTTGCTTGGTAAATTGATGTCTCAAGTGAAAGTAACACCGGGTCTGAAAGGCTGTGCACATGTAGGCTCCGGCACACCTCTGTTTACAAATGTAGCAACAGCAGAATTTGAGAAGATCTGAAACAAAGGAACAACATGGGGACAAATAGCCGGTGGTGCTGATTGTACGCTCTCTGTGCCACCTTGGAAAAAGACTGAACAAAATGGCAAAACTTGAAACTTTGAAAAAAAGATTGCAGAAAACATGATCGCAAAATAAAACATTTGTTTCATGTACTCAGTGTATTTGCAAAGTCTCTTTCCAGTGTACTTTGTCATATGTAGCTGTTATTGTTTTAAGCTGTCAGCTAAGAATTTAAACCTTGCACGATGCACAGAAAACAGGTGCATGGAATGAACTGGTGTGGCTGAATATCAACTTTTGATTACCCAAAGTCACCCTATGCTGTGTGTCTGCTTCCTGTCACAGGCGAGCCAAAGTTCTGGCCCGAAGCTAATCGTCGTTTCCTCATCTATGTGGAGGAGGAGCCCGATGATGCCAATGGCTATTTCAACCTTGGCATGCTGGCCATGGATGCAAATGAAAATGCAGCAGCTGAACGGTGGATGCGCAAAGCTATTGGTCTGCAGGCTGGCTTCCGCAGTGCCCTGTTTAACCTAGCATTGCTCTACTCTCAATCAAAACGTGAAGTGGATGCACTGCCTGTGTTGGACGAGCTGTTGCGCCACCACCCAGAGCACATCAAGGGCCTTATCCTTAAGGGTGACATCCTCATGAATCACAAGAAGGACACCCGGGGTGCCAAGGCCTGTTTTGAGCGCATTTTAAACATGGACCCTACCAATGTCCAAGGAAAGCACAACTTGTGCGTGGTCTATTTTGAGGAGCGTGATCTGCCACGGGCCGAACGATGCCTGGAGGAAACACTGGCCCTGGCGCCAAATGAGGAGTATGTGCGTCGCCACTTGAGTATTGTACGTAGCAAAATGGCTGCCATGAGTGCAGCAGGCCAACCACTGTCTTCAGCTACCACTGAGGGAGCAACCACATCATCCAAGGAGGAAGTGCTGCAGAGAGCTAAGGAGGGCACGGAAGAGGTTGTTGAGGGTGGAGAGGAAGGGAGGGGTGCTAATGCTGTTGGAAAGGAGGCTGGGGATGAGAAGAATGAGCGGAAATCCTCTACAGAAAGTGTCAGAGGTGTGGGTGTGGACCAATCAAAATCTTTAGATAGTAGCCAGTCTGACAAGCGGACTAAGGTTAAGTCCACCAAAGACATTAAAGATATAGAGAAAAAAAGAGAAGCTGCCTTGAAAAGACTAGAGGAGATTGAGCGCATATTGAGTGGTGATTGACATTGTTGTAATTTATAGCTGGACTACTTTTGTAGAGCTCTCTAAGACTGCATTTTCCCCCTTTTGGAAATATGTATTCATAATCACTTGCAATCTATTTCTTTGATTTGTTCACATTTGCAGGCCGCTCACCGTTGTCTGCTGCTTTAACACTAATCGTGTAAAGAAGGGAAATCTTGATCTGCACATGAAATTTTACAGCATTAACGGAAACATAAAGCACAAAGCAAATATGGGATGATGTTTTTAAAGCTTATGCAGATGCCGCTCTGTGTGTGCGTGTGTGTGTGTGCGTTCGTGCGTGCGTGCATGCGTGTGATCTGTCTGAATGTGATTTCACATATCATAGATCTACAGTAGTTTGTTTTTGTTTTTCTATGTCTAGTCATTGTTTATCACTGGATATTTTTTCTCACTGAGATGTGACTCACTCCGCTATTGTTTTTAAAAACAGAATGATTGTATCATGGACAATTAGAGGAAATGACATGTTCCCCAGATTTCCTCAGGGCAGGATTATATCTGCAGCGATTGCCCCCTTAAAATAAACCACACGGAGAGCAAAGTAACTCTCCATATTACGCCGACACCGGGCTTATGTGTATTCCATTACAGCGCTGGCTAATCTCTATTGATCTCGCTCAGCACTTCCTGCCACTGCAGCATCAGCCAGTACTCTGAGCAGTCTTTACCTCAAAATTTCATTGCGAACCCATCTAAAGACAATTGTGTTATTCCTTTTGTCACATTACCCATCCCTCCCCCTCACATTTCTACAACTGGCTGCCATGCTTCAGACACCGCGGCCCCATTAGAGATGTTTTGGTTGTTTTTCTCTGCCTTTCTCAGTAAACCTCCATCAAACTTTACCGAGAAAGTGATTTTTGTTCAGTTCTTTGTTTTTTCACACATAAGAGAACTGATTGCTGTAGTTTAGGAGTATTGTAGTGGTACTACAAGGTCTTGCTATGCATTGTGTGATCCTAAAAGTCTGTGTACATACATTTACAGGTTATCATATCCAGTGTTATTTATTACTTTTGTATGCTCTGCAGATACTGTAGTTGTTTTTGCTCACCAGTGGTAATATTCTTTCATTTCAAGGTGAATTATTTAGTCTGTTAAAAATTCCAGGATGTGTATGGTCACATGTTTGCGGGAAAAAAGTCTTGGATTTCAGTAGATTCCATGTCAGTGTTAACCATGTACAAAATGATCACCTGGCAACCCTAAGAAGCAAAGTTTCCAACAAGGATGCATCCACTTTGCCACTTTTCCTGTTTCACCTCATTTTGAGTATTTTTTCTTTTAAATGCAATAACCATTGGTGGTGGGGGTGTAGGTTATTAAATAAAGCGAGCTGACAACTCGGCATTTTTGGTCTTCTGTGTCCGTTACTTAAATGCACAGTAAACACTTCTGTGTGTGAACAATGAAGCGAGTGCTGCCTTAAACCTGCATTTCTTCTGTATTGCTAATGCATTGGGGCCACGACCCCCTCCTTTTCATACCACCTTCACTTCACACTGTTTAGTTAGCAGCTCCGTTATGATGGATCTCACAGACACTCAGACTCATCACTATCAGGGATCATGCACTAGTGTCCGTCCCTCTGACACACAAAAGCATCACACCAACAGTTAGAAATGAGATTTAATAGATCAAAGAACAAGAGTGGGCAACAAACTTAGAAAATAATCACCATGTGTTCTTTGGGAAGTGATCCGGGGCAAAACAATCTTATTGCTCACATAAGAAAAACAAAGACAAAAAAACTTGTATTAGAACAAAAATGAAATATTTAGAAGCGGCCTCACCACAAGAACATATAATTGGAAACCAGCGAAAACTAAACATAGGATTAAATAATTGATACGAACACACAATTTCTGGTACAGAGGCTGCACTTGGAAAATTTTGAATATGGCAATAAATCTGGAAAATTCCTCGCTAACCAGTCACAACGTACTTATTCTATTAAAGACTTGACTGGGAACATTACTCATGATCCATAACAAATCTTTCAAACACGTTTATAAAACTTCATACTGATCACAGATTAATCCATCTGATGCTGAATTAAAGAAATTCTTAACAGCATAAAACTACCAAACCTAATGATGAGCAGGTTGTGGCTCTGGATTCACCGCTTTAAATATCTGAATTCCACGAAGCCCTACAGAATCTTCCAAATGAAGCCCGAGGTCCAGATGATTTTCCAGCAGAGTTTCATAAAGAACTTTGGCCTGTACTAGCACCCACTTTTTCCAGAATGATCACACATTAGCCTTTTTAAACCAGGCAAAGACCCTACATTCCCATCCAGCTACCGTCTGATCTCATAAATGTAAACCTTAAAGTAATTTGTTCCTCGCTGGTCGGGAGGTGGGGGAGTCTGTGCTGGGCGTCGGGCGGTTCTGGGGCGCCCGGGGCCCTGGTGCCCCGCACTCGGCTCGTGCTGCGATGACTGGCTTCTGGTGGGGTCGACTGCCAGTTGTCTCTGGTTCTGTGGGGCTCTTACTCTTTGGCCATGGGACCCCCAGCTGGGACCTCCCTCCTCCTTATTCGCGGTTGGGCACGCGGTTATCATTGGGATGTGTGGTCTCGGGTCTTCAGTGCTCTTGGGGGCAGCCTGGGTTTCCTGGGTCTTTCTCTGTCTGTCTCTGGCTCCAGGGCTCGTTGCTGCGGCTTCTCACCCTCATTATCAAGTACGTTTCATGACACACACACACACACACAAAAGCACAGATCAGAAGTGTTTGTTTTTTGTTGTTTTCTTCTCTTTCAGATGCTGTGTGTGTGTGTGTGTGTGTGTGTGTGTGTGTGTGTTATAATAATAATAGTTATCATTTTAGATGCACGGACGTTCACATAGCTCTAACTGCTGTGCTGCGCAGTGACCCGCGACTCCTTTTTAATTACACTTTAGTCATTGTGGCTCATGACACATCATTATACACTCGCCTCTTCACTGCTGCCTGTTCCTCTATTTTATCTGCACCTTAAACATTGAGGGTTTTGGGGGCTGCTGATCAGTCCTCATGTCACATCTGCCTCCTCAATTTTAAAAGCACTCGAGCTTTCACGCAGTCACACGCATCCTTTTCACAACATACACTCACTGGTGGTTTGGGGGCCGGTTAGGCTGCTTTCTGTTGGACATGCTCATGGAGGGTGGGGGTTGCACCTCCCTACTGTTCCCCGCTGGTCATTGCTGCCTCCCCCAGAATGTGGGTACCTGTTGGTTCCAGGGTGTGTGGCTGGATGTTTTGGTTTGCTTAGGGGTTGTGGCCTGGGGTAAGCGGGCCTCTGCGGGGATGGAGGGGGCTCTACTGGGTGTCGGACAGTTCTCGGGTGTCTGGGACCTCGGGGCCGTGTTCACAGCTCGTGCCAGGGTGGCCAGCCTCTGGTGGGGTGGGCTGCTTATTACCTCTGGTTCTCCAGGGCTCTTGCCCTTTGGCTCTGAGGGCTCCATCTAGGGCCTCCCTCCTTCCTCTTCTGGAGAGCGCATGCAGTTGCCGCGTGGCCTCGGGCCTTCAACGTGCAGCAGTTGGTGAAACACTGTATTCTTATCTTTTCTCCCAATTTTTCTTTTTCTGGCAGTTATTGCATGTGCATTTGTGTAAATAATAATAGAAATTAATAAAGAAAAGAAAAGGAAAGTAAAAACAGGAGGAGCGTATAGACAATGGAGCTCATCTTGGAAAAACAAATATGTTTAGCACAGCAGTGCATTCAGATCATGACTCTGATTGCAACAGCTGCCAGACAAGACAGGCTTAAAACAACAAACAAAAAAGCAATCTGCAGTTCTTCTAATGGCCAGCAGGGGATGACTCCTGTGGTTGCAAAAAGACTTCAGGTTGTGCAGAAGCCTGTAGAAAATGTGGCGCCCTCGCTCTGTGACTTCAGTTGCTCAGTCTGTGCTACAGTCTGTGACACCACACTGGATGCATTCTGCCTTACATTATTACAATTTATATCTAATGTACAACATTTATCATGATCTGTTAATGAATGTCCTCTTCATGTTGTGCTCCTTCACGGTGGATGTGAGAGCACGACCAAATTTAAATGTTTTATTTAATATGAGGTTTCTCATCTTTTTAAGGTAATCAGTAACATTAACAGGGACACGCTCTGAAATCTGATCATGCATGGACTGACCTGGTCATCCATGCATGGTGGTGGTGATCAATAATGGGACAAAGGGAGAATAACACAGCACTCAAATAAAATACAAGCCCACATAATGAGTAAAAAAAACAACAAACAAAACTTTTGTGCAGTGTGGGAGCACCACAGGACAACAAAGCATGGATTTTTCAACACTTTGAACTGTGCCAGAGCCAGATCTGCCAGCTTGAGTGGAACAGAGTGTAACTGTCGAGCTGCCAGTCAAAATGTGCCTTTCATGCAGTGTGATGTACTGGCCCCAAAGCTTTGTGCTGTCAAATGCACCGGCTGGGTGTTCTGAGGTTGTCTCGTTAAAACGTGATATATGAAATGCTGCATTGATGAGATTTTGAGCAGCACCATTCTTTGCTCTAAAACTGTGGAATTTCCCTGCTAAATGCCACATTTGGTACAAAGAAACTTACACGTAAGAGTTAAAAAATTTACAGTCTTTTTCAGCAAACATTTGCTATATTGATACATTGTCTTCCACATATCATTCTGTATTTCTACGATGCAATTTCTTGTTGTTAAGTTAACATTTAGCTGAGTTTTACTGTCCTTTAGTAGAATTGCTTCACTGTGTAATCAGATGTATGCTTTGAATCACCTTTAACCACAACGGAGAGAGAAGTCATGGTATCCTTGATTATAACTATGTATAATGTGAGGAGAAAGGTATCGAACTGAAGGCTAATTCAATAAAGAGAGATCTTTAGGAAGAGTTGAACATTATTATTATTTATTGATATACTTAATTCCATCAAGCTATTTGGTGATTAGACTCCAATGGCCCATAGAAGCAGAACGGAATCCCAGTGATGACAGGAATTAGGGCAGCACCCCCCGGAGTCTGGACGCTGGTAGTGGTGAAGATAAAGATGGAGGATTGGATGGCGCACTGAGTGACTTGGGTGAGTTGGAGATGGGGAGGAGGTGGGTTGCACAAATGAGTCTGCTAAGAAGAACGACAGGTAAGCTGTGAGACTTAAAGTATGCAGAGTGGAGTCTGATTGGCTTGAAGAAGGCGAGCAGAAAGATGATTGGACCAGAGCAATGATGTCAGCTTTGAGTTTGACAGTGCGGGAAATGAGGCGAAGAATAAACTAGCAGCCAAATACCAGGAAAGCAGAGAAGTGAATGCAGAGCTTCCTTGTTGAACTTACACAGCTTCATATAAGCTTTATAAAATGAGTCTTTTCAAGTCAGTCAGGATTTTTCAAATAGCAGGACCCAGCTAACTATTTGAAACCCGATTAAAGTATGTAGCCGTCTCATATATCATCTGCATGTTGGCTAATGGCCAAAGATGCATTCTACATATTTTACTTAATATCACCCAACCCTAATGACATTAAAATTGCAAATCATTACAAAGTAAACAATTATTTACTTAAAGAAACAGACTGACACCTGTTCGTTTATACAATCAACCAAATAACAATCCATAACTACAGCGAATCAAACGCTGATTTAAAAAGCAATAAAACTGTCAATGGTATATATATTGGCTGCTCCGCTGACAACCACAGTCACCATTTCAATTGATCAAAACAAGGTGCATCTATAGTGACTGGTGCATGAACCTGCCACTAGCAAATGAGGCTAGTTGAGTCATACCCTCAAACATACATGTCTCCAGTTCCAGCTCATTATCAAATTATTTTCAAAACTACAACTAGAGGGAGTGAATTACAGTCATTGCTTGTGGAAATTATTGATGTAGTATTTTTAAAAAGTTTGACCCTCGACCTTTATCATAACTGAATAAGAACTTTTCAGGTATTCTTTGCAGACACAAAAATACGGCAACGTATTATTTTACTGTCTTCATTTTCAAAACTCGCTGGTATTTGGTCAGTGTAAGTGATGATCGTGTCTTATTGAGCGGACGGCAACAAAATGCACAAGCGAGTACGGTCCGTCAGACAGGCCAGTACTCAGTGACTTAGAGTAAACATTGATTTTATCTCAGCTTTTAAGAAGTGCTTCCCCAAAGCTCTGACATGACTCCCATTGTTGCCATCGCTCAACAACTGGAATATCGTGCCAAGGATTTCAGCTCATTTTCATCAATCAACACTTCAGTGGAATGTGTTAATTTAGTAAGCAGGTGAATGCAGGAAACGAATGCATGCTTATCTTACAAAACGAGTTTTCTACTCGATGAAGAAATCACGTCCAGGATCTTTGTTTGTACTGATATACTGGAAGCTTAAAAACTGAATTATTAATTATCCAAACCCAGCATCGTACCTCTGACAGCTTTTTTTTTTTTTTTAATTTATTGTTGTTGGCCAAGACCTGGGAAACAGGAGTACAAAACATCTGACCTTAATGATGCTGGGCTAAACCCTCAGACTGATGAATACTGGACAGAAATGCAATGTTTCACTCCCTTTCTCTGAGTAATAGCTTTCTTGCCCTGGGTCAAGTACACAACATATCCACGATTAGTTGAATTTGCAGTGTGCTGCTCTGAAGTATGATTGTGCGAATAGATTTTCTTAATAGATCTTATCTACAGGTGGTGGTTGTGTGATTAAATGCATTCCTGCCTCAAGGCAAGCCTTGAGCTATTGAGCGAACCTGAAAAAATGCTGGCATATTTTCAAAGTCAGTGACTAACCAAGACTTGAATACTACGGGAGTTAGATATTATCCACTCAACTGCAAATTTAGTAACTGAGACAAAAAAGTGTGTACCTAAAACTGTTGTTTCCATTACATGCAAGACTTTACAAACTATTTTGATAGGCAGCTTTCATGCTATAGCTTGACTGCTACACATTTGTGCCTCTTCCTACAGGTTGCTACATGCTGAACCAAAAATAAAATAAAAAGGAATCACATAATTTAGCCTTTTTTGGTTTGAACTTAGTGCTAGAGCTAGTACAACATTCATTTGAGAACTTTTATAGCTATATACTTTTAAACTCATATAGCTTTGCACTGTACAGTCATAAATGTCTTGCTAGTACTTTTTTCCTTTCTTTTTTCTTGTTTGTTTTTTAAGTAGAAGAAGAATATTAGAGAGGTTGATGCTGGGCTAAAGAGCACATTTAGAGAGACTCTGCCTTCATAATTTGGCTGGTTGGTGTTCGGTGGTGGTCGGAGGGGCCGTAGGTGCGGATTGGCAGCCACGCTTCCATCAGACTGCCCCAGGGCAGCTGTGACTACATTAGTAGCTTACCACCACCAAGAATGATTGAGGTATGAATGAATAGTGCATGACATTGTAAAGCGTCTTTGAGAGCCTTGAAAAGCGCTATATAAGATTAATGCATTATTATTATTGGCACAGTCATGTCGTGGTGCTCTGCAGTGGAATTTCCAAACATTTAATTGTATATATAGAGTTTCCATCCATCCATCCATCCATCCATCCATCCATCCATCCACTTATGCTTATCCAAGGCCGGGCTGTGGGGGCAGCAGCCTAAGCAGAGAAGCCCAGACCTCCCTCTCCCCAGCCACCTCCACCAGATCATCCGGGGGGACCCCAAGGCGTTCCCAGGATAGCCGAGAGATGTAATCTCTCAGGCGTGTCCTGGGTCTACCTCCCGGTAGGACATGCCCAGAACACCTCACCCAGGAGGCGCCGAGGAGGCATCCTAGTCAGATGCCCAAACCACCTCAACTGACTCCTTTCAATGTGGAGGAGCAGCAGCTAGGTGATAGATACTGAAGGAAAGGGCATCCAGCAGCTTAACACGCACAATAAATACAGTATGGTAGAATACCAACAATGGCGGTAGCTGTATAAATTATACAAACTAGACTAATAATACAGACTAACTATACAAACTATACTATATACAGACTATACTAAGCTGAACAAGGGCTTAGTGCTCTGAGAACAAAGAAAACAAAGAATACAGGGATGTGAATGAGTCCGGTAGTGTAGTATACAAATGGATAATCCACAGTGCTCCTCCTGGTTCTTTTCTTTAAAGGCCTTCTTATTATTATTCAAGAGATCCTTGATGTCACTGATTATCCAGGGCTTGTTGTTGACAACGCAGCGTACAGTTCTCACAAGAACAGCAATGTCTGTGCAGAAGTTGATGTACTCCGTTATGCACCCCTCAGTATCCTCTCCATGTGAGTCCTGCATTGCACTCCAGTCAGTGGACTCAAAGCAGTCCCCGAGAGGCTCCTCTGCTTCAGGTTGTCTTTAGATGCAGGGTTCATACTGGTCGGATCTTCCCAGTGGTGGCAGAGGGATGGCGGTGTATGCATCACTCTCATTGGCATACAGGAGGTCTATTGTTCTGTTTTTCCTAGTTGGACAGTTTACATACCAGTGAAAAGCAGACAGTGTTGAATGACAGGGCAGTGTGGTTGAAATCTCCAGATAAAACAATGCTCCTGGATGCTGCATTTGTAGCCTCGCGATGGACGTGTATACGATGTCACACGCGGTCTCAGCATCCGCCCGCGGAGGAACGTAAACACAAACAGTGTTGGTGTGAGAACTCTCTGGGCATGTAATAGACTCACCAGCAGCAGTTCAATATTCTGACAGCAGATCCTCTCTTCCACTGTCCCATGCCCGGAGTTACACCATCTGATGTTAATAAACATCACAGACAGTGATGTTTATTAACATCCCTGTCTGTCACATCACAAACATACACACACACAGTGACTGAACAATGTTTGTCACAGGTCAGTACTAAAACCAAACATGGCCCTTCAGAGCACTTCCTGTCATGGGGACCTGGTTTTTGTCCCCATGAGGTCCCCATGACATGACTGTGTAAACAGATTGATGGGCCCATAACGAGTTAATTGCCAGAACACATGTACACACAAACAGCACACATAATTTGAATGACTAAATTTAATTGCTCACAAAACTGTCAACAGGAAATACAATAAAGAAAGTTTTCCAATTGCTCCCAGACAGCGTGACTGACATGCAAAGGCTGAGAAATAATTTCAGAAATACCGCAGAAATCATCAAGGATGAAATGATATGATGTTCAGTTTAAAGATGTTAATGTTGGTGTGATGACACGTTGTTAGCATAGTGAATTTGTTTAAACAAAAAACACTCTGTTTGCCCTATTTCCCTACACGATCTCCATGAATAGTGAGAGTATTACAGAGTGAGTTATCTTTGCTGTAGGCTTTTTATGTGCACAGTTTTCTTTAATGAAAACTCACAGCACGTGCATTATTTTATTTATAGATCTTTTACAATATAAAAAACAAAACTCTATCTATCTATCTATCTATCTATCTATCTATCTATCTATCTATCTATCTATCTATCTATCTATCTATCTA
>JAVDPK010046480.1:0-21548 GCA_034780415.1 Cichlasoma orientale
GTGTGTGTGTGTGTGTGTGTGTGTGTGTGTGTGTGTGTGTGTGTGTGTGTGTGTGTGTGTGTGTGTGTGTACAGTGTGTAGAATGTGTGTTTGTGCTACAGTATATTTTCTGTCAGTGTCATAACAGTTCAAACATCACAGGAAAGGAGGTAATGGGTAAAGATGCCTGACACGCACACAGTTTTTTCCCAAATACAAAGACATTGAAAAACATAAGGATGCTTGCTTTACATCACCCAGCTAAACATTGAATTTAGACATTTTAAGGCATCCTTTAGGCTTTTTCTGTTATTTTTTAGCCTGGAGATTAACAGTCTTAGCAGCTACCATCATCCCTTTTCAGCAAAATGGCTTGAATAATGGTGGATTATACAAATGTAATCATTAGGAGCATAACAGGCAATATCTGACGGCCACTTCATTATCATTTATTTATTAAAACATCAATTTAGAGAACTGGAAACCATATGTTGGTAAAATGCAACAATTACCTGCACAGCAATGCAAATAAAACCTAAAAATAATGCTTGAATTCAGCCAGTAAAGCTTTTAAAACTGAATGATACATTAATTATAAACTGTTTTTGCTATTAAAGACACCACCATCCCCTGAGTAGCTCATATAATTTACATAATTTACACTCACCTGACGAGTTACAAAGCTTGCACAGTGTTTGAACTCGTCACCCTTCCGTCTACCCACGACCTGCACCAAGAGCAATAATAGAAAATGAGTGGATGTATGAATGAGGAAGGGTTTGGTCCTTTCAGTTCTGCCAACAAGTTCTGTGCAAAATGTCTGCACACAAAATGTGTCCAAGGTGTGAGTGCTGTAAAAACCACTGTGCACACACTGAAGCTGTTTACAATGAACATTTCTTATTGGAAAACCAATCAAGCAGTCACAAAGAGACACAAAATGACTCCAAAGATATTGCAAAAACAATTAGAAAGAAGGCACCAAAGATTCCAAATGACTACAAAGAGGCAGGAAAAAAAACTGTTATGAGATGCAGACGGAGCACAGATTCAAAGCTGTAGGACAAAGACACAAAACAAACACAAATACTGCAGAAAGACAACTACATACTTGTTGCTCATTCTCACCTCGTGTCTCTATTAGTTTCAGAGTCTGGCTTCTGTGTAGGAGCGTGGGGGACCGTTTACAAGCCTGTGAGGAGGGGCCTGCTGTCTTGTAGTCTGCTCATGTGTACATGGATCCATGCAGCACTACAGCAGTGGATCAACAGTGTTACAAGCTATAGCTGCTGAACATGGAGCCAGATATAATTTTCACAACAGTTAGTGAACAAAACATTATAACAAAGACTAAAGCTCCATGTCTGCTGTATAAAGAGATTATTGTTTGCTAACACATTAGCTAAGACCTTTATGACTTGCTCATATTTGTTGACTCTGTGTTGGCGTCTTGCTCGTCTTAGTGCTTTTCTGCCCTCTGGCAGTGAAAAATGGATCAGTGCAGCTTTGCAGATACAAATACACACAGCTGCTCAAACACACACACACACACACACACACACACACACACACACACACACACACACACACACACACACAATACATCAACACCTCTCTTGCACAACATTCATTTCCTGTCCTCACATCACACTGGTGATCAATAGACTCGTGCACTTCAGGTGATGTGTGTGGTGATAACCCGGCCTGTTTGCTCACTCTCTGCAGAGATAATGGTGAATCTTTAGAGCCAGTGTAATGAGTCACATGCAGAAGCGGGAGCGACTCATGTCATTTTGCATCACTTCATCTTCTTCTGGGCCAGACACTCTGTTTTTTGTGCACGCATTAGTGTGCTACTGTGTGGGCCTTTATATGTGCATTAGTTTGCGTTCATTGCGTGTGCGTGTATAAAGCAGTGCTCATCCTGAGGCCCTGCCTGCTGTTCAAGCCCATACCTGGAGGCTGACCTCATTTGTTGCAGCACGCATCTCTGGACACATGGAAGTCACGTGACTAAGCCCTACTGACTCCATATGGAGCAAAAGCCTCTTGCTGAAGACCCTGCTCGCTCTATTATGAAAGTGGCCATTTCGAGCTTTATGAAAGGAAACTTTACTTCCCTTAAACTTTCTCTGACTCCTTATACTTATCAGATTCTACCTTCTAGTCTTGTCACATGTTGCATTAACCTTATTAACAGCGATGCTGGCTTTGAAAAAGTCCTTCAGCTCAGAAATATTCCCTTTACCACCTTTAGTTCTTTACATTTGTTATAATCTTCTCACCAGTTTCCCCATTTTCATAAGATATTTACAGCTTAAAATAATAAAAATAAAATACTCTTTCAATTGTACAATGTAGCTTCATGGGTATGAATGTGTGTTTGTCTCTCTGTGTTATCCCTGCGACAGGCTGGTGACCTGTCCACAGTGTACCCTGCCTCTTGCCCTATGGAAAATGTGGTAGACCCCCCCCCACGTGACCCTGAATAGGATAGGTGGAGGAGAATGGATGGATGGATGGAAAAACACCATACAGGGAGTCAAGAGGGAGACCCAGGCAACATAATAACTGGGCCTTTGTTTATTAGTATAAAAGGTAACACAAAAATTAATGCAAAACAACCACAATACAGGAGCACAAGCAGTAGTTAAACAGATGATCTGACAAAGAGAAAAAAGGGACTAAAAACACACACACACACACACAGAGAGAGTGATTAGGGCAGAGACAAAGTGCGAACAGGTGCAGTGAATGCAATCAAACACAATCAAACTAATAAGGCCAGTGCAGACAATCACTAGGGAAAAGAGCAAAAAGTAAAACTGGAAGAAGACACATGAGAAACTAATTTCAAAGTAAAACAGGAAGTGACCAGGTGGGAAATAAACACGATAACTAAAACATGATGACAAAGACAGGGGAACACAGGAAGAATGAGAAAGTAGAATCAGAATAGCTTTACTTGTGACTGTAGCTTTCAACCATCAGGTGGTTTCCAACCTTCCTTGGGTGTTTTAATCCTGAACTATGATGTTCTTCACTTGGGGCACATTGCCCCTGTGAGCTGCTAACTTCTGCTCCCTTTTTTGCAACTTCCAGAGCAGTGAGCATCCTCCACACAGACTGAGCATTTAAGCCCCTGCAGCCTAACTCAACTAGGGACATCCAGGCCCAGCCCCCTCCCACAGTGGGATGTTATGACTATGACACACCCTGAAGAACAAAGCTTTGTTGGCTATTACTCTTTGGTTGATGTTAACATGCAGAATGGTGCAGTGGGTAACAGTTCTGCCTCATAGGAAGGTCCAGGGTTCAAATCCATCATCTGCCTGGGGCCTTTCTGTGTGGAGTTTGTGTGTTCTCCACCTGTCTGCGTGGGCTCTCTGTGGGTACTCAAGCTTCCTCCCACAGTCCAAAGACATGCAGTTAGTGTGGGTAGGTTAACTGGTGATTCTAAAATTGCCCGTGAGTGGTTGTCTGTCTCTCTATGTTAGCCTGGCGACCTGTCCGGTCTTTACCCCACCTCTGACGGCTGGGACAGGCTCCAGCCCTCCAGTGACCCTGAATAACATAAGCAGAGGATGATGGAACTATATTAATCTCTTAATTGCATGTGATTTATATATCCATTTTCATCTCTCATCCATTTTTAACCACTTGTCTTATGCAGTGTTGTGTTATGGGCAGTTTGGAGGTCAACCCTGCTGACAGTGGGAGAGAAGAGGAATACATCTGCACAGGTTATCAGTCCATTGCAGGGCTAGCTTGGAGATGCAGAATCCAGCCATCCACCTTTACAGCTAATTTAGAATCAGTAATTAACCTAAGCTAAATGCCTCTGGAATCAAAGTAAACACATGCTGAGACAGGGAGAATATACAAACTCTTCACAAAAAGGCCCCACTTGACCTGATATTCTATTTAATAAAATATAAAATGTCCAAAAAGAACTCTTTAATGATTAAATCTAAAAGAAAAAAAAAACACTCCTGTGTTTAACATATTGATGACCTCTTACACCTGCCAAAAAGGCTTTAAAACCTAAGAGTTTAATAATTGATCTAGGCTCTAGTTTCTATTTTCCCAGCATGTTACACGAGGCACTGCTATTATTCCCAAAAGATGTCAGTGCTTGGTTGTGGGATTTCCAGTCTAATTGTAAAGTCTTTACCCAGTCTAAGTGCACAATGTCCCATATCAGTGAATGTACACACAGACACATGTGCCAGCATTTTAATTGCACCCTGTGTTAGACCTTTTTACTGCAGCTGCACTGCAGTAGCTTGCGTTACCATTGAGTATAAGCTCGGTGGGCATATGCGTGGGAAGATGAAATACTCTTTGCATGCAGGCATGAAAACTGTGTCAAATTAAACCACTTACTCTGGTGAAATGCACTCATATCTATGAAATTTCCATGGAAAGAAATTACAGCTGTGACATCTTTACCCTCGATTCGGTTCTTCACGTTTCACTGATGCATTAAATTGATTTTTTTTTTGTAAATTTGTTTGTGTTTTCAAGTATCTGCTCATTTGCCACTGATGAGAATTTTACGTTTTTGTCCCAAAATTCAGGGGGGTTAATATATTATTCCAAAGTCATCCCTCGGGGTCCCAGGAATGATCTCACCCTGCCTCACCCTGCCAGTGTATGACGGTAAAGAAAGCAGCGCTGAGTGTCTGAACAGATAAGTCATTGCTCAGACTTCTTCGTGACTCATCCCAGTTGATATTATTGAAGATGAAAGTCAGACTTTCTGCTTGTCACACTTTCACATTTACTGGAGGGACAGGAAAGGGTTCAAAGAAAGGAATGAAAATCCTGATTTATTATTGATGCAGCAGGCAGTAAATAGAATTACTGGCTGACTTCAGTGGTGTAACCTCACTTGTTGCAAGATGAATGAACATCAAGTACCTGTAATTTATCATGGCTTGTTTCTTCAGTTTAATGTAAATTATTGTATTGTTTCTACAAATTTGAATTACAGTCTCACTTTTCAGTCGCACTTTCTGCTTCAGCTACAGGCTAATGTAAGTAATCATCTGAGGATCTTTTATGGTGATATCTGTTACATTTTTTCACTTTTTTAATTGAAATTCTTAACACATATGTTTAACTTCACTTCATTATTTACACTTTGCTAGTATCAGTTGGGCCCCTTTTGCATTCAGAACTGCTTTAGTTCTTTCTGACACAGGCTCAACAACATGCTGGAAACATTCCTCAGAGATTTTGGTCCATATTAACATGATGGCATTAAAGGTGCGCTTACTGGATTGAGATCTGGTGACTGGAGGCCATTTGAGCTGGAAAAAAACACCAGAAGATGGGTGCACTGTGGTCATGGAGACGGACACAATACTCAGTTGGTACTAAGGGGCCCAAAATGTGCCAACAAAACATCCCCCACACATGCCATTACACCTCCACCACCTTAAATCACTGATACAAGGCAGGATGGATCCGTGCTGTCATGTTTATGCCAAATTGTGACCCTACCGTCCGAATGTTACAGCAGAAATCGAGACTGATCAGACCAGGCAAAGGTTTCCAATCTTCGATTGTCCTGGAAATGTATGAAAATTAGTACAAAAATGGATACTACACAATTTGCATATTCAAACATAATATTTTTAATTTAACTAATCTTTTTCTTTTACCCCATTTTTCTGCAGCATCTCCAGTTAAAAAGACTTTCAGGTGTCATGAATGCCAGTTTAGTTGTGTCAACCTCTGCTTGTGCTTATAGGAGGAGCAACCAGCGTTTACACTAAATTTCATGAAACTCCATCTCATAGTTCTTTATATATTTCAGTCTGGACTGAAGTGCGGGACAAGCTGTCATTCATCCACAGTGACATGGTGTTATCGTGACAAACAAGCATGGCAATAAATTATATGCTGGCAGGTGAAATGGCAAAAAAAAAACACAACCTGTGCAAGACTGTTATCTAGAAAACACACCTCTATAAAAGAAGTGCTTATATCTGTCACTACAAACAGAGAAGCAAAGACAGCTTTGACATTACTTTCACCAACAGAGTCAGATCAGGTCACTTCCATTACCTCCACCCATTAGCTCTTGATAGGCACCTGTAAACACACTTAAATTGCCATATTTGAATCTACTGAACACAATTCATCAGCATACAGGTAACGCCTCCTGCTCTCAGCTTCACCCTGCCGTCACCCTCAGATCAGAAGAAGCCATCCACCCTCCGCTCCTCACTGTTTTGACACTAATTGCACTTTGTCGAGATCAAACTGACTCGCTGTGTTTTCTCCACTCACCCCAAAATTCATTCTGACACTTGATAGTCACTGAAAGGAGCTTCATTTCTCACACATCAGGCAGGTATGCAGTGTGATGTGACGTGATAAAAGCTGGATTTAATATTCATCCCCCCCCACCCCCCCCACCCCACACACACACACCATCCTCAACCTCTTCTGCTCCTCTCAACGTCAGAACAGCACTTTAATCTTCCGGGTCTCGTTCAAAGTGGGTGAAAACGGCAGCAGTGTTTGATGAACTCTTATTGCTGTGACATGTTGTGAGTGATTACTGATGAAGATTTCCTCTCAGAAAAACAAGCTGGAGCTGGACTCTAGATCTGAACTGTAGAGCAAGCTCACTGTACAAGCTCACCATCGCACAAGGTTATCTGTTGTGTTGATTTTCCACTGAAGTGTAAAATAAATGATGACGTATTCAGAAGATTTACTGTGAAGTAGAATTAAAACTTTAAGCTCTTAATTATCAGTTTATTGCTTCGTGCGACCCGCGCTCGTGGTCATGCCATCAAAATCGAAGCATCTATTAATTAAAGCCTGTTTAATTAATAGATGCTTGTTAGCGGCATACATGTATAGAAGTCTATTGACAGGATTTAAGTGTTAAATTTGTAAATTCAGAGTAGTCATGATAAGATATTAGTAGACTGCTCATCGGGAGCTTTGAGGAAGTCCTCTGTGTTTGGAGTGTTTTTGCTGCAGTATTGAAGTGGTCTCCAGTGGTTCATTAGTGTGCACACACACAGGCTGTAGATCCTGCAGGTAGAGCACTTCAGACCTCCTCATCTCTCTGATGTTTTGGATAAAACGAGACTCACAAAACAAGAGAACCGAGTCTTATAGGGATTTGAAAATTATAATCACACAGAGCTTTAAAAAAAAAAAAAAAAACATTCACTTGATATAAAAAGATCAAGGTTATAGTGATGATGATGATTTCTGTGTGACAATGCTGTACAAGTTTGGGTATATGCACACACACTCACTGCCACTCGATTAGGTACACCTCGACGGCTCGTTAATGCAACTACTTAATCAGCTGATCGCATGACAGGGATTCAGTGCATTTAGGCAGATAGACACGATCAAGACAACCTGCTGGAGTTCAAATTGAGCATCAGAATGAGGAAGAAAGGTGATTTAAGTGACTTTGAATGTGGCATGGTTGCTCGGGACGGCTGGGCTGGTCTGCTGGGACCACACAGCCGTCTAGGATTTACAGAGAATGGTCCAAAAACAACAGAAAATATCCAGTGACTGGCAGTTCTCTGGCTGGACTCTTTCAAGCTGATAGGAAGGTAACAATAAATCAAACAACCACTCGTTATCACCAAGGTCTGCAGAAGAGCATCTCTGAATGTTGAACCTTGAAGCAGAGCTGGACTACAGCAGCATAAGAGCACCGCCGGCGCCACTTCTGTCAGCTAAGAACATGGAGCATGGCTATTTTTTTTTTTCCAATTTTCAGTTGTTTTAAGTTGTAAACACCAAATGATACAAGCAGAAACTAGTGGGAACGGTAAACGCAGTGTTGCCAAATACCACACAAAAGCACAAGAACAGACCCGATAACTAAGAGTAAAAGAAGCCATCTTTGTCCACTGTGAACAACCATCATTGAACAGAGGTGGTGGATTACGTCATCAACTTCCCCCTGCTTACAATGCTGTCCTGAACCCCCTCCCATGGCGCCTCAACCACACCTTTGTCCGGGTGACCTCAGTAGGTCCCTTGATACAATGGAGCGAAGTCCCAAATTGGTTTCACCTGAATCCACTGATTGCAATGACCCACGCCTCCTTTCACACCTTGGCGCATGTGATTATGCACATGAACAACAGTGGGTCACAACCACCTCCAGGGGACTACGCCCACTGGGGTTTAAATACCTGGGTCCCTCCACCTTTTGGTTTGAGAACTGAAGAAGATGAGAGGTGAAACGCCTTCAAGAAAGAAGTCCAGTCGTCTTTTTCCAAGCTATAGAGACTACTGTGACTGAGAACCTACACAGACATGACCTACTGTATGAATGAGAACATTATCTACATTGGTGGCACTGAAACCAATGCCTTTATTTATTTTTAAACCACTTAACTCGAATCGTTTGCTTCACAGACCGAAATTTGCCTTTGCAGGTATGACTGCCAGGTAGAAATACACCATGAAGGCTCATGTAATGGCTGAAAAGATAATTACTATTTAAATGTGTGGTTGTGCTGTTGCGACTGTAGAGAAATCATTCTGTAAACCTCTGCTAGAAAAATAGTAGTTCTTGGATGGAACTCCGCTCCAGTTCCTCCTTTGCTGTTTGAGTTTTGTTTCACCCAGCTGCTTTTCTCAGGTTTCAGTCTTGGCTGACATGTAAACAGCACCAGAAGACCAACAACCCCTTTAACTCATAATTGACCCAAAACATGGCCAGACATCAATCTCTCTGCCTGCAGGATGTCTCCTGCCTTCTTTTCCTCCCCGTCCTTGTCTACCTTGCCAGGAGTGCTGGCAACACCTAGAACTGGGGAAGTGCATAAAGGATTAAATTATGAATGGAGATGCAGAGAGGCAGAAGAAATGGCTGTGATAATAGCATGACAGCATATTTAATTTGCAGATAATTGCACTTTGGGGGCTTTTAAGAGGCTCGTCTCACACTGACATTTTTAATGAAGTGGGCAAATAATGGCTTACAGCAAAAAAAGAAAAAAAAAGCAACATAAAAGAACCATGACTGGGAGTGGGTCGGCCATTTTAATCATTCAGGTTGTCGTACAAAAATGGAAACCGGGCCTTTGCAAAATCCAAAATGTTACATTTGACTTCGGCATTATGAGGAGTAAAGCTGTGTAAATGTTTAGCTGCCTGCGGGTAAATTAGAAATGATTTTATTTTTAAATGAAAAGAAGTAAATGTCACAATCGAAGTAAAACACGCTCTTCGTGTTATTGCTGCAGGGTTTTTATAGTGTTTTATTTTCCAGCACTTTTTTTTTGTTTTTTTATTAAAAGTTTGTTTTAAATTTCATTTTCGGTTCAGTTTAGTTTTGGTTCATTTCAAGAGCTAGTTTCAGAATTATTATCATTATTATTTGTGGTATCTGTCACATTGCGGGGTTTCGGAGGTTTAGAGCACGGTGACTTCACGCTTAGTCATATGGAAACTCCAGCCCTGTGAAACACAGTCGTCACTTCTTCAGGCTGATTATACTGGAACGCCAATTTCCAGTAAATCTTTATTTCATGTTAGTTCATTTTGTACGTGTACACGGTATATTCTTATTTTAGTTAACTAAAGTGTTTATTTCAAACGTATTTTTGAGTTTACTTAGTTAACTAAAATTTAATTAACTAAAGCCAACCTATGAAATTTATTTAACTGTTATTTTTAGCATGTTTGAAATCTAACTATGAATTTTCAGGCTTTCTCAAAGCGATTCCAAAAGCTGCGGCTCGTGCTCCTTATAGAGGATTTAGAGGTCTGCTTTGGATCAGTGTCCTGCTGTTAAAGTCAAGCTCTTATCAGTTTCACTTTCTTCACTGACTGACATTTACATCCAAAATGTGACATGTAATGGAATCCACTCTTCTCTTTATAGGTCTGATGTTCCCATGATTGCGGGACCGCAACGAACAATATTTTCCCCCACCCACCCATTCACCCAACACTGCAGAGTGGAACCATCAGTCCCATATCAGATAAACCTTCCTGCAGCTCCTTTGTAGTCATATCTGAAAATTTTAATTCACCTCCTCCACAGATTTCACCTCAACTTAACCGTCATTTCTTTCTTTGTACAGTGGACAGTGCAAACTGAAAGTACTTTTATATCACTTTTGTAACCCTTCTTTCTTTGCAGGCATCACTTAGCTGTATTTTAAAGCCTCTTTCAGTTGCTTCAGTGGAGTCCATAGCTGACTGTTACCACAAGCTGACAGTAACATTAATGCTTCAGCAGCCTTATGATCCTCATGAGACCCAGTGAGCTAATGAAGTTCTAAGATTTTACAATTAGAAATGTGCACATGCCACAATTGCTTGTACAATTTTTTTTGTTGTTCAAACTAAAAGTAACATTTTAATCATTTTATAACTTTTATATGTTTATTGTTTTCTGTTTAGTTGTATTTTGCAGAGAGACAGAAGAACACTTACGTTTTCTGCTGTTATAATGGCAGCTTGTCAAATCTCAAACCAGATATTTTTAAGACTTTAGTTTGTGGGTTTTGAGTCCCTGAGGGATCATATTATCATATATAATAAATGCTGATTAAGTTATTTCGGCATAGGAATTTGCTCTCAGCGTCAGTCTAAAATCACGATAGCAGCTCAGCTAAATGCTATCATCAGCATTGTAACATGTTCACAGTGACAATGTGAACATATAGATGTTTAGCACGTGTAATACTGATAATAAGAGAGTAAAGACTTGTATGGCTTGGGCATGTGCAGAGGAGGGATAGTGACTATATAAAGGATTCTGAAAATGGAGCTGCCAGGCAGGAGGAAAAGAGGAACACCCCAGAAATATTTCATGGATGTAGTGAAAGAGGACGTGCAGAGAGGGTCGCGGTGTGACAGAGGAGGATGCTAAGGAGAGGTCGAGATGGAGGCAGATGATCTGCTGTGTCGACCCCTAAAGGAAGCAGCTGAGAGATGTCGAATATTTATGATATTCACTCTCTTATCTTAAAACAGTAGCATGCCATAAAGCAATAACCACAAAATAAAGTATTAGTTTTGGAGTATTTGATGGTAAAATAAAGGTCTGGTTAAGCCGTGATGCAGTTTTATGGAAAGTGGTGGCAAACAAAGTGTAGATGTTGATATACTGTATTTTATAGGATTATTTATAACTTTAACCAAAGTCACTGAGATTCATCCTCTGGTGCCCATTAATCATCTGCACTGAATTTCATGACAGTCCATCAAATACCTGTCAAGACAGGTGACTAAAGACCAAACACATCAGTCTGCTGGTGATACTGGAGGAAAAATGTGAGAGATTCATATTCCGGAGACCCTGAAGGTCAGCGGTGACCTATTCAGTAGTTGTTAGGGTACATCAGTCTGAACTAAAGCACTGGTTTTTGGGTCAGACTGTGGATGTTTTAAAGCCTTTTCCCAGCTGATGCTGTGGCTGTTTCTTGGTGCGCAGAAAGCAAAAAGCTGATGTCTGTTTTCATGTTCTCCACAGCAGTTGTGTGTGGTGTCAGCACTGTCTGGGCAGAGTATGTCTCTAATTTATGAGCTGAATCCACCGGCATGGTGGACAATGATTTCACACAGAAACAGAAAAACACTTTTATGTTGTCATACAAAGACAACTCTGTTGCACTGGCAGCTTGTCAAATCCTGCCCTACATACTGTGAAATGTAATTCTAACATTTTTGATGCAAAAGCCTCACAGACTGTGCAGCAAATCTTGCAGGTATCAGGACATGTCTGGTCAAAAGCAGCATGTGCATGAGTGCGAGTTTGTATACTTATGAGGGGAGAGCTGCAAAAATGTATTTAACATTTTCAGCTTATTTTGCAGAGAAATGCTTTGCAGAAACGTAAATCTGCAGGTATGAATTTTATGTAACATTTGTTTCATTTGTTCAAGTATCTGAATGATTTTGTTGTTGTTGTTTGCAATGCTCTCTTTTAAGCATTATCAAGGTTTAAAGGTAAAGTTTGTATTCTTTGGGTAGTGGCAACTTTGAATGGCAGGTGGATGCTGAAACAGGCCGTAACTTCGCTTCCAAGATTTCAGTCGTGGAACCGGACTGTGTTCTTTGTGGTCAGGAGTGGTTTTTGCCTTGGATGCCATTTTTGCCCAGTCTCTTTCTTACTGTTGAATCATGAACTCTGACTTTAACTGAGAAAAGTGAGGCCTGCAGTTCTTTAGATGATGTTCTGGGTTCTCCTCTGACCTCCTGGATGAGCCATCGATGCGCTCTTGGAATAATTTTGGTAGGTCGGCCACTCCTGGAAAGGTTCACCACTGTTCCAAATTTTCTCCATTTTTGGATAATGGTTCTCAGTGTGGTTCGCTGGAGTCCGAAAGCCTTAGAAATGGCTTTGTAACCCTTTCCAGACTGACTTTGTTTCTCAGCTGTTTCTTTAGATTGTGGCGTGATGTGCTGGTTTTTGAGATCTTTTAGCCTGCTGCACTTTGTAATTAATCACAGTTATTCAATCAATGTAATGGCCAGTGCAGCAGATTTGCATTGATCTCACATGACTGCAGCAGTCCCACTACCATTGTCATCTTTGAAGACTGTGACACAGACGTGGTTATGAAGCTGATGATGACTTAAAATATAATTATCTACCCATTTTTTTTAAATGCTAAGAGCCTGTGTGCCCTGAAAAACACTAGTCCTCCACCTGCATCAGTTTTGCACAGCAGACATTTGTAACATCTCCTGTTTCTGAGCTCTTAGTTGCTGGTCAGCCTGCCACTTTGATTCATGGGAGCACAGAAGTGGAAAAAAAGTTAATCTGTGTCTCAGGAAGAAGTGCACATGCTTGACGGTTCATGAGCACCGAAACAAACTGTGGGTGGAGAGTCTCATTTTACAGATTAATGAGGTAATTCATGCAAATAGTTTGGTTTCTAATTAGCATACTGTAATGAAGTGAGCAGCCCACTTCATTCTTTTCCTTCTATCTTCTGCCTCGGCATCGCTGTGTCTTACACTGGCATTTACCGGCAAATTAATACAAAGAGACAGCCGTGACCTCCTGAAGAGGATGTGTGCATGCACGTGTGTGTGCATGTGTGTACCACCTGTTTTTTCAGCCATCTGTGGTGTCAGATGTTTGGAAGGATGCTAGAAGTTGCTTAACCTGGTGTGACGAACATTATTTGGCATTTACGCTACGCACGCACGCACGCGCACACACACACACACACACACGCTTCCGTTCTCATCTTTTCTAAATTACTGGTCCTTTTCGCTCTTGATTTTCTTTTATGTCCTCTTCCTCTCTCCCCTGTTAGCCCAATTTCTCTTAATGAAATTGGGACGGTAATGTGTGTGACAAAATGAATGATTACAGAACAACAACTAAACTACAGAAGTAATATTACGTGTCAACATGTTACTGCAGATCAGTTCATTTACATGAAGAAGGGCTTTTAGGAGAATGGATTAGCTTCATAGACCCATATTTCAATATTACAAAGTGAACAAGCGGCTGTGTTTAAAAAAAATGAGCTCTGAGTTATTAGTACTGATATTTCACTTCATATGTTCAGCTCTATCAGTTATGATAACATGGTACTCATTGAGTTATTTTGGCTTTTTCTAATCAAGCTTCACTCTATCTGCAGATGGAGTGAAATAAGCAAACCCAAAACTGTCAAAATAATAATTCAGTGACTAATGTAACTATTTTAATAACATTATCAAAGTGGAACTTGTTTTGATGACGACTTTTGTAGCAAATCTTGTAAACTGAACATTGTCTTCTGAAATCAGAAAAGAGCTCGAATGCTGTCGAGATTGAAATGCTTAATGTCAAACCTGAGGAAATGTTTAAAGCCTGCAGAAGATATTTCTGGATTTTATTGTCCAATTTGAAACACTAAAAGACACATGACACACATGACAAACGCAGGTTACTTAGAGCAATGTAGTTATTATACTGGCAGATGAGGTGCAAATTCAAGCAAGTGAACTAATGTGGAATCTGTCTAGACAAAGGGAGACCTTCTTCAAGCCATTGTACTCTTGCACTGGCTTTTCTGAATTGCATTTGAGAAATATGACAAAAGAAGACGTTACTGCATGTAAAAAAAAAAAAAAAAGCACAGCATCAGAATGAATGTTATATTTTACACATAAGAATATATTTGAACGTATTCCCTCTATAACCATCAGCTTTCTTTTAATTGCTCAGTAACTGTACCTGATTAAAATTATGTTGTTAACTTTTACCACATTTTTTTTTTTTACTTTAATTTTTATTTGTAATTTGTTCTGGGATCCTGCCAGTTTAAAACTTGGGACCTGAATATTCTGACTTTCTTTAAGAAGTGGAGCCACACAGCCATCATGTCTGAAAGAAGACACTATCCCAGAATTTTGGATATATACAATAATTATCATGGAAGTTTTTGCTTGACTTTGGAAAGCGTTTAAATCCATAGTAAGATGAGATTAAAAAAAATACTATATTTATCCCAAAAGCTGTGAAATTACTGTGTTACAGCAGCCAAAACATGAAAAACAGCTTAATAAAATAAATAACTAACAAAGGGGCTCAGTTAGATAGAAAATGCAAAGGAGTAACGAGCTGAAATCAAAATCTAAATATCATTCCATAAGGAGCTTGAATCTAAAGTGAATGCGGGTGTTGTGTCATGAGGTGGTAAATATTTTCTGTCCTGTCCTTGTAGTAGCAGAGCTGAAACAGATGAGTGTTCAGCTGCATGTCCAGTAAGTGTGCAGAGGGTGGTCAGGATCCATTAATTATCCACATCCATACACCATCAGCTGATTCCTCAGATAGAGGAGTCTGCTGATTCAAATCAACACACTGTTTGGATTCCTCCATCAGCTGACCTAACAGGGTGTTGATTTGAATTGTATTCAAACAGCAACAGCAAAGGTGACTTCCCACAGCAAGCTCAGCTAACTGCTAGCATCAGAATGCTATTATGTTTACATGTCCACCACTGTTGTAAGTTTCCCAATTCAGTCTCTCAGGTTAACATGCTAGAAAATATGCTATAAAGCAATAAACCCAAAGCGGTTGGGAATGGCATTGACTTTGCAGGCACTTAATCATAAACTATTTTTGGTAAATATGGGGAAAATTACACTGGACCATGTGCAATTAGAAATTTATGGCATCTCAAATTCATCCTCACTGGAACATTAATGTCTATTCCAGCCATTCCCAAAGCCAAGAGTGCTGTGGCCCACTTAAAAAACAGAAACTTCAATGCAAGAGCAGTAAATTTAAGTCGGAGTAATATCACAAACCAACCACCTCCTTTTACCAGTTTTAATTTAATCATCTATCAATATGTGACAATTACATCCTTCATTAAGTCACGGGCTGTATCAAATTGCATGAAAATCCATCCAATATTTATCAAAACAGCTGAAGGCCAAATATATTTAACTGACACTGTAGGCAACATGCAGAATAGTGAGAGCCTGTGGACCATGACTGTCAGAGGCAAAGCATGGATCTGTATGAAGATGTGGTCTCTGCAGGGAACGCTAACCGCTGTATCTGATTCTTGTTTCCAGTATTTATTCAGTCTCTGTTACATCTCTATATTTTCTGCAGCAATTGCATGTGATGTCAGTGCTGTGGTTTTATTGTGTGGGCGGGTTATGCCTTTAATTTATGACACTGCGTGAGCTCAATCTATTGTCATGATGGAACAATGTGTGGAAAAGTTATGCTGTAACCCCTGACTGCTTCACTGACAAAACAGCGGAAGATTATGTTTTACTGGCATTGGGGGATCTAGATGGACGTAAAACTCTGTGATTGTGAGTGAACTGCCTGGGTAAATACCATTTAAAAACAAAAAAGTCTGTTGCCTCTCAGCTGGACTGCATCTTATCTTCTCAAAAATAACTCGATAAAGAAAGCTGTTCTCCTTCAGCTGATCACCCAGGCGATCGGGGCGAATGCCAGGACGCTGTAAAGAATTAAAGGGCTGATGTCTGAACAGGACGGCAGAGCAGAGCGCGGGTGAGATCCGTCCATGTACCTGTCAGCCTGAAATGATGGCTCACTTCCTGCTGGCTGGAGAAACACTAATCATCTCCATCTGGATGGAGAGAAATCTTCGCCGTATGTGTGTGTTTGCTTCAAACAGCAGGAAACCTTACACCTATGTTAGGTCAGCGGACGACTTGAACATATGTGTTCACCTGATGCTGTATTTTCTGGAAAGAAGAAGAAAAGATTGGTCAGACTCCAAAAGCTTGAGAATCAAATAGAAGGTGACTTCATGATTACTGCATTTTCTCACACGCTGGGTATTTCTCTCCTGCTGTCAGATTGATAACACTGGGGAAGTTTGGCTAAACCGTATCTTATTTTGTACAGACTGCCAAAGCTGTCTACTACTATTATAGAGCGACATATAATATGTGGAAATAATAGTGCGGGCATATTATGTAAAAGTCAGGCACGCTACCTGAAAAGATGCGTTCATGCAGGTTAACCGTACGGTCACTGCTATTAAATAAAAAAACAAAAACAAAAAAAACCCATAATAATACATTAGCATTGCCTGAGCCAACACAGAACAAGCAGTGAGGTAAAAGTACACACTCTCAAGTGTAATCAGCAAGTATCTGAAAGTATGTATTAAACTGAATCTCCTTTTACACGTGTTAAACATACAAAACAAGAATTTGAACACCATAAGAATTCCAATTTGGACCATCTTGGAGTTTTAAGCATGGCATGCCGAGGAAGTGGAGGATCTGACTGTGAAACCGAGCGAGGCTGCACACGCATACTGTAGTAACTTGTCAGGCCTTAAGCATGCTCTGCTCTGTCCCTTTTGGCTATAATAAGGACCATTATTTATTATTTCAAACTAAGGACTGAGATGATGAATTCATCAGAAAAGTATTTACTTAAGGGTGTATAAAGAGTGTAGGGAGATTTTACAACTGAAAAATAATTTGGCCGTTTGATAGCGTCTACGCTGTCTGCTCACTAGCAAAGGGGCAGAGTGTGTTATCGTTTGATGAAAAGGGATCAAACCACAAGGCATCCAAACTGCCTGATTGTGACCTTTTCAGGTCAATATTTAAAGTGTTACAGGAGCATAGGTGCCTCATTAACAATCTCTGCAGCCAGAAAAATGACATTAGCAGCTGCACTCCTTCATTTGCTAACTAACTAAGAGTGAAACTCTACAAAGTGAAGAGTTTTAATTATAGTTCTGCAAAGATGCATATTAAGGTTGGACTGAAAATGTTTTGACAACTGAAGGAAAGATTTAGGAGGTAAGACAGAGCCATGCTGTAAAAGTTAAGTGTAGGTTGTTCTGTTATATGAGACTAATCCACACTCACCTTTGGTCACAGTGACCTTTCCTTAATGGCATCCTAGACTTGTAACAAACTTCTTATGGCCAACTTCTCCTCATCAGACTTTGGTTCTTTTGGGTTTTTGCAGACTTTTCGGCTCATTATTTCATAACTGACTGTATGCACTAATTACTGTATCGTACTTAATCACTGGATATCATGAAACCTGCGGGAAATTCTGCAAATAGGGCAAACCTTTCCTTCTTTCTGTAGAAAAAAAGCATGCCTCCTAATTCTGGGTCAAAGGATGTACTGCACTGGATGAGGTTCTCATTTTTTGTTGTTGTTGTTGTTTTGAATGTGCTGCGGTGCTTTGTCTCTTGCTTTTGAAGAAAAAAATATTCAGGAATTCCACCTTCTAGCATGTTTAATTAGTATTTTCCATGTGTAGCGAGCCTTTAAGCTAAGATTTTAAAGATTCACTGAGTATTCAACACCTCTTGTTTTCCTAGACACCAAAACTAAAAATTTCAGTATGGAGATTCAGCTGGTCAGTAAAATAATTCAGACCATGCAGCAACATACTAATGGCTAACCTTGTGTTGTGGACGGGGTCATCTCAGACACTTACTGCTGCAATTTGATCAATTTCCAGTGTCTTCTTTCTGCCATATTCCACTAGTCTCTACCAATCAGGTACATGCAGGTGCTGTACCTATAGAAATATGTAATCAGCCAATCACATAGCAGTAACTCAATGCATTCAGGTACTGTATACATGACCAATCTAGGATTGAGCAATTTGCTCCATGGTCCAGTTGTCCTATTGTGCCCCTTTGGCATCGCTAATGGCCGATAAAATTGCTGGTTGTGGCACAGGAAGTTAACCAGCCTCCATAATGCACAATAGATTCATCATACAGTCCAGTTTTTTGTTTTTTTTTTACTGTGTAAATTATTTAACCGGTCTCTCCCATGCTCTTCATCTGCCATTCTTACACACAGTTGAGGAGAGTGCAATAGAAGAGTGGAAAAACACTGCCTAGACAGATGAGTCTCAATTTCTGCTGCAGTGTTCAAATGGCGGGGTCAGAATTTGGCGTAATCAACATGAAAGCAAGGATCCATCCTCCCTAGTGTCAGTGGTTCAGGCTGATCATGATGGTGTGTTTTCTTGGAGGTTATTTATAAAAAAATATATATATATATTTTCTTGCCACTCTTCTCTGCCCCTTAGTATCAATTCAGCATTGTTCAAACACCACAGCCTACTTGACTATTGTTACTGACCATGTCCATCCCTTTGGGACCACAGTGTACCCATGTACCTTGAGCATGACATTGAGTTCACTGTACTCAGATGGCTTCCGCTGTCACCAGATCTCAATCCAATAGAGCACCTTTGGGATGTGGTGGAATGTCAGATTCCCATCATGGCTGTGCAGCCAACTGTGTGATGCTGTCATGTCAAAATCTCAGAGGAATGTTTCCAGCACCCCGGTGAGTCTATGCCACGAAGAATTAAGGCAGTTCTGAAAGCAAAAGGAAACCCAACCCTGTAACAGAAAGGTGGCGATACTATATCTCAGCTAGCCTCCGTTCCCTCCATTCATCCATTTTGTTAACCTCTTTTCCAGTTCAGGGTTGCGGGGGGGCTGGAGACAATCCCAGCTGTCACTGGGTGAGAGAAGCTTCACTACCTTCAAAGTCTCGCTGGTGCTTAGTTTTTAATGATTGCTTGTTTCAGTAATATCCCAGCCTGAGTGCGGAGGTTATTACATTTACATATGAACTAGTTTTCTAACTTGTTGCTAACTTCTAAATCCACTTTCCCTGATAAATCCTTCTTGTCATAGATGTCTGAATGCTACTACATCGATCACTTAATTGATATTTTTTTTACTCTCAGTGGTGCCTCAGTGTTTGTTTAGTTCAGAGACTGAAAGAGTGTTTGGACCAGGAAATGGTTAACTATCAGACTTAACAAGTAGTCCTCAGCTTGTTCTGCATTTGACCCAGAATATTTTCAGTCTCACAGTTTTTTTGCTTTTTGTTTTTTTTCCTATTCAGGCACAAACTTCCTCTTGTAATCCTGCCATGTATGTTTCATAGCACAGACATCCACTGAGTCCCGTCATTTCTAAAACAACAGCTCAGCTGCTTCTATCAGACAGGGAAAAACTGCAGCATCTCTCTCTGGGGGAAGAGACCAACATTTCTCATCAGTCTCAAACATGCATCCTAGTGTTCCTCAGGATGAACAGTTGGAAATATGCAATCATGCATCTCGGTATAGACTTTCAGATGTTCTTTTGCTATTGTCTGAATTTCCGTTCAGCCGTTCGTTGCCCTACAAGGTCTGTGAAAACAGTTTACCGCGGTCAGAGCTACTCAAACAGAGGGAATGAAACCATATTGAAATCATTAAAGAACCTGCACGCTGTTGGCGGCATTTCTCAGCCCCTTTCAGGTAAGAGCTGAAGTCAAACCACAACACATATTTGAGATATCTGGCTGGAGGAATGTGTGTGTGTGCCATGCTGCTTTCCATCCTGAGGTGTGTTTTCAAGGTCTCAGGCTGCATGGAGGTCCCTGCTCCGGGTCTGCTCCACATTAAAGCCACATGTCTGTGTTTATCTTTCCTACAGGCATGTAATACCTGCAGCTCTCACACTGGCACACGTGCACAATGCTGTCTTAGGATGGAAACCTCATGAGTCTATATGATCTTACTCAGTGTAAAAGATTAGATGGCTCACAGAGGCTTTATAAACATTTATAGGTGCATGAAACCTGTTTGAAATGTATACTGTATGATGACTCAAAGAGCAGGTGAGGTAAATGGTAATTGATGGAAAAAATTACTGAATGCACTAATTAAATTTTATGTATTTATTGGGGAACATACCCTGAAAACCCTGGCGAGAAAAGTCTTCACCAGTGCCAGTAAAATATTGCAGCATTTCATAATGAAAAATGAAATTATAAACCTGCAGGGACCAATATTTTTGCAAACTTATGGATGGTGCCATGGTGGTTATAGCCATCTTTTATAAAGTCCTGCTTTTTTAAGCCTCAAGGTGAGCAGGAGGCTCTTACTGTGATGATGCAACACTCATACAGTGAGTCCCCCCTCATAAGGTAGGTCCAACCATATTTATCCTTCTTGTTGGCTCTAATAAGGACCAAAATTTACAAAATGAACCGTGTTTGAAAATGAATGAAAGGTGTTTTTCCATACAGTTGTACATAAGCAGGTTTGTTTTTGCAACCGGAGTAGCTGCCCTCTTCAGGTCACTAGAAAGACCGAAGCAAGTGTAATGGCCTTTTATACCCACCAGTGTCCCCTCACAAACAGTGACACATGCTAAAAGTGACATCACATCCACGCCTTGGTGTTGTTTTGGCTGGTGGTGGACCTCTCAATTTTTCCTCACAGGAGCACGGCCTGGATGAAGATACAAGTGTGCAATCATGTTGATTTTTTGTTTTGTTTTTTTCCCCACCTTTTAAATTTATCAGTGCAGATGCTCAGAGGTTCTCAGATTATACAGAGATGTTTCATCAACTTGAAAAGATAAGAGCTGCTGATGAAAACTTTAAAAAAAACTGTGCCTTCAGCACTGGAATAAATGGTGACAAGGTTGTGGTGACGTTAATGTTTGAACGTGTCACAATCCATGCGGCAACCATGATGGTCCCTTAAGGGATAATATTAAGACTACTGAGAAGTTGGCAAAGGGTCAGACAGGGAACCCATCGGCTAGTTTTATGGGGATAACCAATTTTTCTGGGGTTTGGTGTAGTCTGTGAATATCTGGGCATAGAAATCATCTTCAGATGCCCTGTGATTGGCAACCTGTATGCTTACCTCTTTTGCTCTCCACTCTGTTTACCTGTATGCAGCCAAAGCCTGCTCAAACATCACTGGTCAACAGACCTCAGACAACAAGAGAACTACAAATAGAAACCAGAAAGCTTACGGCACCAAACCCGCTGTTTGTTGCCTCTTGCCTGCTTCTACATGTTCACATGCAGAATCTACTTATAGGGTATGACCCTGCTTTAACTGGCCAGTGACAGGACGTCTGTGGCAACGGTGAGGCCTCAGGTACACTAGGTGCTGAATGGATTCCAGTAGATAAATAAATAATATGGGAAAAATGTCAAATCATAAAATCTTAACTGGACTTTTTTAGATAGATAGATAGATAGATAGATAGATAGATAGATAGATAGATAGATAGATAGATAGATAGATAGATAGA
>JAVDPK010046490.1:0-21544 GCA_034780415.1 Cichlasoma orientale
TAAAGCAGTTTTAGTTTAATTCTGTTTGCGTCCTGCGTTTGGGTCCGTCCTCTCCACACACAGCCCTAACCGTGACACTTAGACAAACAGTTTCATGATGGCAATGCACTGCTGTGTTTACTGTTAACAGGAAATGGAGGGCGACAATTTTCAGTTATTGATTGAGATGAGTCAGAATTTAATTGCTAATGAAATGCTATGGAAAATCAATCCCCACTCAGCCAATTGGCATTTGTTTGACACTCCACTGAACCGCAGCAGTGACGTTTGCTACAGCAGCTACAGTATTAGAGTTGGTTTTGTGCATAATTGGACTATTTTTATATTATCATAGATAGTTGACAGCAGAAAAGCTCTTTAATAAGGTGGAAGACAACAGGCCAAATAGGCCAGTGGCTTCAACAGGCCATTTTGACGTGTCATCGCAGCATACACAGGTGTGATTGATAAAATTAATTATGGTCTAATTCAGTTTAGCGTGTTACAGGCATGTAAGTGAGTCAGCAAGCACAACACCAGGGCCATGGCATATAAATTAGACGGGGACATAATTAATATAATCAGATTACACCTGTGCTACACCTGCAGTGACATGTCAAAATGGCTACTATGAAAAAGGTCTCTCTCTTGCTCTCTCTCTCACACACACACACACATACACACACACGATCCTCCTGAAAGAAGCTCGCAACTCTAAGTAATCAGCAAAAAAATGCATTGACTCAAAGAATATTTCCATCTTTTGCAGTGTACATATTATAAAAAAATCAAATTAGTTGTGCTAGAAGGTAAGAATACTTTGAGTTCTTTTCATCTATATTAAGGCATGAAAATGCAAATGGGACATAAGAAAAAGAGCTTTACGTGTATAATTAGTTTAGGCAGTTACACATGAATAAAACTATCACTGTGTAAAAAAGCAGCCTTGCAACAACTCCCGTAAAACTTTTCAAGGGTATTAAATCATCTTTGAGGTAATTTTGGAGGCTGTAATCCTGTTGAATTGTATTATATTGAAAAATATTTCTACTAATAAGTTAAACCCCATTAACTGTTATTGGGTGGATGAAATATTGCAAGTACCAGGTTAATCCAGTTAGTCTGATTTCTCCTCCCCCAGCTCACATTTTGATGTGTCAGAAAATGATAAAAGCTGTCATTCATCGGCTGCTGTGGTTTCAGGTTCCTGGTCTTGTGACTGCTGGCTCGCTGAGGAGAGCCAAAAAACAGATGGAACAGATAGAAGGATGGCTCCACAGAACAGATCAATCATTAATGTTTATCACTAACACCTGTGCTTATCCTATCCTGAATCAAAATGGCTGCTGGCCTCAGGAAGATATCTCAGATACGCTGTGTTCTGGCATGGGGAATTGGAGGGATGTTTCATTTTGTGGCCTCTGGGTGGTGCTTGCTCTGTTGTGCATTATCGCCATCTTTATTTACCCTCTGTAGCTTGTGGGCAGTCATATTTTTTTTCTATTGCACTTTTCGTGGGGAGCACATTGTGGATTCAGGTGGTCAAAGTATCTACAATCATCTCTTTCTGGGAATCACTATAGAAGCATAGTCTAAATATGTTTGTATTAAGATGCCTATGTTTGTTTGGCATGTATATTTCGTGCAGTTGACCAGGTTAAGTTGTGTTTTTGTTTCATGTGACCTTCTTCTTTCTCATGCAATGTGTTATGTTGATAGGTTTTAAGAAGCTGGAGATACACATGGAAAATGTATGTTAAAGGGGGTTTGTTGCGTTCATTGTTGCTGTGTTTTGTTTCTTTCGTTTCAGTTTTACCCCATTCTCGTGCTGTCAATCTAAACAGTGGTGTTTAATAAATCCATTATACAGAGACTACAGTGTGTGGAAGGAGTTATCTGTCTGCCTAGTGAAGAAAAGGGGACTCTTTATTGAGGGCAGAACACACTGTATTGCCAAAAGTATTTGCTCGTCTGCCTTCACATATGAACTTGAGTGACATCCCATTTTTAGTCCATATAGTTTAATATGATGTCAGCCCACCCTTTGCAACTATAACAGCTTCAACTCTTCTGGGGAAGGCTTTCCACAAGGTTTAGGAGTGTTTATGGGAATTTTTGACCATTCTTCCAGAAGCACATTTAGGAGATCAGACACTAATGCTGGATGAGAAGGTCTGGCTCTAAATCATCCCAAAGGTGTTCTAGCGGGTTGAGGTCAGGACTCTGTGCAGGCCAGTCAAGTTGTTCCACACCAAATTCACTCATCCATGTCTTTATAGACATTGCTTTGTGCACTGGTGTGCAGTCATATTGGGACAGGAAGGGGTCATCCCCAAACTGCTCCCACAAAGTTGGGAGCATGAAATTGTCCAAAATGTCTTGGTATGCTGAAGCATTAAGAGTTCCTTTCACTGGAACTAAGGGGCCGAGCCCAACTCCTGAAAAATAACCCCACAATGCAGTCAGACAAGTACCGTTCTCCTGGCAACCGCCAAACCCAGACTCATCCATCAGAATTCCAGACAGAGAAGCGTGATTCATCACTCCAGAAAAATGTCTCCACTGCTCTAGAGTTCAGTGGTGACGTGCTTTACACCACTGTATCCTGTGTCCTGATAGACCTCAGTGCAGCTTTTGATACTGTTGATCATAACATTTTCTTACAGAGATTAGAGCATGCCATAGGTATTAAAGGTACTGTGCTGCTGTGGTTTATCTATCATGATCATATTTATCTAATAGACTCTGTTAATGCGTGTTTTTTAAGGTTAATTATGGAGTTCCACAGGGTTCTGTGCTAGGACCAGTTTTTTTACATTATACATTTTCATTGTTATGCAGATGATACCCAGCTTTATCTATCCATGAAGCCAGATGACACACATCAATTAGTTAAACTGCAGGAATGTCTTACAGACATAAAGGCCTGGATAACCTCTAATTTTATGCTTCTAAATTCAGATAAAACTGAAGTTCTTGTACTCTGCCCTACAAATCTTAGAAATGTGGTGTCGAACCAGATACTTACTCTGGATGGCATTACCTTGGCCTCCGGTATCACTGTGAGAAATCTTGGAGTCATTTTTGACCAGGATATGTCCTTCAATGCACATTAGGGGTGTGCAATATATATCGTCTACAATAATATCTTAATTGTCGTGTTAACAATGTGCACGCTGACATTATCGAGTATGCTACTGACTGGGAAAAAAACAACAATCAAAACGCCTTGACTCCATGCTTTTACTACTTCAGGCTTTAGTATACGTTTCTGCGTGTGCGCATTGAGAGTGCCCATACTGTTTGCTAGCATAACTGTCTAAACAACACACCTAAAGCTGGAAATGAGTGAACACACTGCACCAGGGGAAGAAATTCAGACATTGCCAGCCTTGCAGTCTACCGCATTAGATCTAATTCCTAGGTGAGGATCATCTTCACTCACAGCAAGACGATCCGGGTTCAATTCCCGGTGCGAGCCGTCATGTGTGGAGTTTGCATGTTCTCCCCGTGCTTGTGGGGGTTTCCTTCCACAGTCCAAATACATGCATGTTAGGTTGATCGCTCACTCTAAATTGCCCGTAGGTGTGAATGTGTGCGTGTGCATGAGTGTGTGTTGGCCATGCGATGGACTGGTGACCTGTCCATGGTGTACCCTGCCTTCTTCCTGTTAAAAGTGAGTTTTTCCTTCCCACTGTTGCCAAGTGCTTGCTCATAGGGGGTCGTTTTAACTGTTGGTTTTTCTCTGTAATTATTGTAGGGTCTTTAACCTACAATATAAAGCACCTTGAGGTTACTGTTTTTGCTATTTGGTGCTATATAAATAAAATTGAATTGAACTGCATCCAACACTTTGCATTGTGCTTGGTGATGTAAGGTTTGGATGCAGCTACTCGGCCATGGAAACAAATTCCATGAGGCTCTCTATGCAGTGTTCTTGAGCTAATCTGAAGGCCACATGAAGTTTGGAGGTCTGTAGTGATTGACTCTGCAGAAAGTTGGTGACCTCTGTGCACTATGTGCCTCAGCATTCGCTGACCCCACTCTGCGATGTTATGTGACCTACCACTTTGTGGCTGACTTGCAGTCATTCCCAATCGCTTCCATTTTGTTATAATAACACTAACAGCTGACTGTGGAATATTTAGTAGTGAGGAAATTTCACAACTGGACTTGTTGCACAGGCATCATCCTATCACGGTACGACGCTGGAATTCACTGAGCTCCTGAGAGTGACCCATTCTTTCACAAATGGTTGTAAAAAAAAAAAAAAAAAGTGTAGGAAAAAAGTCACAAAGTTACCAAATACAGCGATGGTATAAAAAAAACCCTGACAAATGGACTGATTGCTGTTGTCTAGAGCTCATGTCATAATTTGTGTCTTTTGTACATTGTCCTGATTTGCATATTTTTACATCTCTTAGAAATATCCTTTTTTTCAGAATAAGAATAAGTGTTAGCTTATGTTTCCCGGAAATTAGAAAAGCAGTCAGCAAAACGTTTACCAAAATTTCCATATGGAAAGAAAACGGGAACGAGAAAAAGTAAAAGATTGCTTTGTTTTTATCCATATGGATTTAGGTTATTTTTAGTTGCTCTTCTCAGGTTAAATCTGAACATCGAATAATATGTTAATGAACAGAGTGGATATACAGTCATGTGAAAAAGAAAGTTTTCACAAGACTGAAAAGTATTGAAAAGTATGAAAAGCTCACTCTTCCTGGTCCCATAGGAATTAAGGAGGAAGCATTTGATCAGGTTCAGCTGATGCAAATGAACTTGATTAACTGTCATCAGCAGGTGTGAGCGCCTCTATAACAGCAGAGGTTTTGGCAGTTTGTTTGTCTGGAGCATTCAGCTGTGTGTTAACACAATGCCACAATATTCCCAGGAGTGGAGGTACAGAGAAACTGCAAAAACCCAAGAGCTCCATCTCAGACTCTAGAAGCTTCAGTTAGCATGTTAAATGTTAAAGTTTGTGAGCGTGCAATTAAAAAAAGACGGAACAAATATGGCCTGTTGAAAGGAGATTGCCAGGAGAAAGACTCTTCTCTAAAAATAACATGACAGCACAGCTTAGATTTGCAAAATCGCATCTCAAGAAACAGGACTTCTGGAATAATGTCTTTTGGAGAGCTGGGATCACACCACATTTGGAGAAAACCAAACACAGCATATCAGCACAAACACCTCAAACCAGCTGTCATGGATGGTGGAGGAATGCTGATTTGGGCTTGCTTTGAAGCACCTTGCAGTCATTGAGTCGATCATGAATTCCTCTGTATACCAAAACATTCTGGAGTCCAATGTGAGGCCACATGTCTGACAGCTAAAGCTTGGCTGAAACTGGGTCATGCAACAGCACAGTGATCTCAAACACAGCAGCAAATCTACATACAACAGAATGGTGGAAAAAGAAAAGGATCAATGTGCTGCAGTGGCCCAAAGTCCAGACCTGAACCTCACTGAAATGCTGTGGTGGGACCTTCACAGAGCTGTGCATAAAAATAAAATGCCTGCAAACCTTAAAGGAAATGAAACAATCCTGTAAAGACCAGTGAGCCAAAATTCCTCCACAATGATCTGTACATAGCATATAATGGCGGCAAAATCTAAGGCAAACACTGTACTGTAGCTGCCATTGCTCGGAAAGGTAAAACCTTTCCGAGCAATGGCAGCTAGGATGGATATTTTACAATCTAGATGTTCTCAATTGCCTTCCACACTGTGGCTTACCATTTAGGAAGATCTCACACATTCAAGATCAAAGTGGATTCATTTCTAATAGATACTTTTACCAAGAGAACAGGGGGCAATGTAGAAGGAGATTTATTCGCTCTGGGCCCACAAAGTAAGTAGGATTGATATGGCATTTGATCTGCCAGAACGAAGCCGCCCCGCCCCCTCCCCTCCCCCTCCCCCTCCTCTCCCCACAGCAGACTTCAGGTAAAATGGCGTATCAAAGGTTGTGGCCTGCGCTAACCGAATGTCTGAACATTTGTTTCTTGAGGCTTGTTGTGCAAACACAGTACATTAGACCACACTACTAGAAGTACACCACATCGCCTGGAGGGAACATGAGGAGGAGGTGAACAGTTTTATTGTCCAATTACTCCACCAGGCAGGCATGCTGAATTCTACTCCCATTGTGATTTTTTATTTTTATTTTTTAACAGACAGACACATCTGCTGCAGCACTGCAACAGTCAGGCAAATGCATATTAAACTTGGATAAGGGGGGTAAGCTTTAAGGCTAAACGGCAGATAGATAGCAGCTAAAGTCTTTTGCCCCGTGTTTTGTCCCCCTTTTAAACTCTGAAATACAGAAATGGAAAAGCATGAATTATGCAGATGTTGAATGAGTATGAAAGTGAATTAAGTGCTATAACCATAATAGAGACAGTATCACAGCCGAGCAAAACACCAATGAGATATTTTGAGCTAACGTGCTACTTTTTTTTCACTAGGTATTGATTTTTAAATAACTGGATATGAATAACTTGAGCTTATTATATTATATTATATGGCAACATATTTCTAACTAACCAGAGAGCTCATTCTCATTCTCTTGAAAATATTTTCTTTAATTAAGTTATAACACATTTTGGGGTCAATTTGAAAGAAAGACAGATGTGAAATGTAAAAGTGAGGTCAGAGGTCAAAGGTTACATGATATTTGGATGTAAACCATAATGTAATATTTGGAATCCCCATATATATCATTCCCTATATGTTGTCAATACAAACAATGGAAGTAACAAATATAGTTTAAATAGCTCTATGTAGCATTATTATCACTCTGGCCTTCAGATCAATTTCTGACCTTGAAGGAGAGGTCAGAGGTCAAATATGATATATGTTAAATCTTTATATAGTATTTTCTATATTTTGACAATTAGCACCACACTTTTTTTGCTTTTTTGTAAACTTTCGATCAGTAAATCATGAAGTTGACCTTGAAGGCCTCGGTGGATATAAGACACATTTTAATGGATTGTTAACATGACCCCACTCTGCACCCCTACAAAATTTGGTCAGAATTTCTTCAAGACTTTTCGAGCTGTTGTGTTTACAGACAGAATGACAAACACGCAAACGCTACCAAAAACATGACCTCCTTGGTCAGGTAATTAAAACTGGTAAAAAAAAAAAAAATGAATAAATAAAAAGTGAGATATCTTTTTGTTTTTTTAATTTCGCCATCATTATGAAATCTTCAGATGAAGCAACATCTGTGTGAAGAATGCTGGGTGCGGACGCTTTGCCTAAACTTTCACATTTCGATACATCACCGCAGGACAAGCACAAGAATCAAAGATAAAAACAGTAATTCAGGCGCTGCTTTGGTTTCATAGACATAATTGAAAATTATTTGCAAAGAAGAAGCGAAGCCAAACCTTACAAAAAAATCCCTTTTTGCTGGTTTTTCCTTTCCACCATTTCTACATTCCAGCCGCCATTTAACCCCATCTCGTCATCTGTTTCACTGTTGTGTTGTCTTTAAATAATACAATTAAAGACAGTCCCGAATTGGACTTATCTCAACTGATCTATGACCAGCTTAGACCAGATGTGCACACAATGTGCATTAAAATGACAACAGGATGATAATAATGTTGATAATATGTGATGTAAATTCTTCCACAGCACCTTCAGGACTTTTGATCTGACATGAGCCTCTGTCTTTAATGAAATCTTTGGATGATTCAAGTTCAGTCTTACACTCATATAAATGGATTCAAAAGGTCTTATTATGTATAATACTCTGAAATCTGGATCTAGTTTATTCAAAAAGAAAAAAGAAAAAAAATGCATAGTACATGGAGAGACAAAAAGAAATTTGCATGTTTTAGGGAAAACGCTATATGGTTTTTGACATGCTATATGTCTTGAATCCTCTGACACGGGGCGCACTGGTGGTTGGTTGCGAATCCAGAGCAGCCTCTCAGATCAAAAGAGCATTTGATTGCGGTTTTAAGTGTTGAGTCAACCAGTATGTGGTCCATATGGTGAAACGTCTCTTCTGCTTCTACTTAAATCGTGTGCGAGACGTTCAGAGTGCTGTGCTTACCTCTGTCGTGTCCTCGGGTCACCGTTACTGATCCGCCGTCACTGAGCTGTGCCAGCATTGGACACCCCTGAACCTGTCTAGAACTTTTAGGGCTGGAGACGGAGTTGATAGAAGAGCAGTTTTATTGTTGTATTGCGAGCGGTGTGAGCGCTGTCAATGGGGGGACACACACCGGTCAGCATCTAACCAGAACAAGCTGTTTTCCATCGCCTCTGCCCAGGCCAGCACATCATTATTTTGTTTGGATGCTGGCCCTGTCACATGTGTGTCACACTCTGTGGCTGGATGTCAAATCTCTGCTGTAGCTTTTTTTTTTTTTTTTATTCCCCTCACTACAGAGAGCGAGTTTGCAATTTATGATTAAGTGCACCCGTTACACAAAGGGGGTCATTAGGTGTATGAATAATAAAATATTACATGGGCTTTTCTGTGATCACTGTAATCAGTGATTTTTACAGCTACATGGCTACAAACCAGAGCTGGATGAGAGTGATATTTAAGTCTTATCTGGTATTCATGAAACCAGGTGCCAAGCTAACTCAGGAAGTAGTTCTGAGCAAACAGAATTTAATATCGATACACTGTGGGAGCTTTCTTATTCACTTAACTAATAATAATAAAGCATCAAAATGCAGACAAGAATTTAAAAAAAAATGCTGTAACCTTCAAGGCATAAGGGCTGCACATTGGTGTGCATCAGAGGAACATTCTCTGCTGTGGAGAAGGGTGAAGCGGTTACAACAACAGAGGGACGTAAGGATTGCAGGATTGTTTCATTTAGTCGGGAGTATGAGATCCATGTGGGCAAAAACCAAGACCATGTGAAAGTGCACTGCAGTGGAAACATTTTTTTTTCCTCAATGTGCTAATGTAATTTTTTTTAAATGAGAGAATAACCTCAAAGTCACGCTTTTACGTTTAACGAGGGCTCTGAAAGAAAAAGCTAAAGATAAGTCCTGATTAAAGCAGGCTCTTTTCCTCTTTAAAATAAAACTGTTAACAAATAAACAAACAAATGAAGAATATTTTTAGGCACAGCTTTAACATAGAAATCATTTAGCCTTAATCATCATCTGAATAATGAATCATCCCCTTTTTTTGCCTTCAACCCAGCAGAATCCAGTTAGCTGTAAATCCAGAGTGCTTGTCACTGCACGTCACAAGTGGCTAAATGTCCCTGCGCCTGTGAGTCACTGATGACATCAGTCAACACCCGGGCACAGCCGGAGACACAAGATGTCGCTTAGGGAGTCAAAGGTCAAGGGACAGGAATTAATTAGTGCAAGCTGGTAGCAGAGACGAGCGGAACATGGGTCATCACGATCGGCCAAAGATCTCCACTCATGACGTCTGTTTATGGGCATGAATCATCGCGCAGGGGCATGTCATGCTCGAAACTGAAATCCTCCTTACTTCTGGGAACACGCAGAGAAAAGATAAGTCATCTGCATGTGGGCCTGAGAGAGCCAAAGCTTGTAGGACGTTTTAGTGTAATTAAAGCTGCAAAGCAGGAAATCTGAGAGATTTATTAGCCAGTCTTGGATTGTTCCAGTGTGCTCTACAGTCTACCAGTTATTGGGTGATTGGTTAGATTAAAGGAACTAGGTAGGATCAGGGGAAGAGCAATGCTGGAGTTGCACTGTCAAAGACTGAGGCACTGTAAAGTCAAAAAGACCCTTATCTGGGGTCAGTTTAAAATGTATTTACATTTGATTTATGGCTTCATATTGAAGGAAGAGACTCTCACAGTAAGGATGGGGAATCTGTCCAGAAAATTTCCAGACAAGAAAAGATAAGAAACAATCAAAAATGTGGTTACTTGTGTGTCTTAAAAATAGCTTAAAACAAATATGTATATTATAGTATCTGTAGGTGAATATGAGACTCATATCAACTCTACTGCTGGCTCTGTTTTGCTCTCTCTCTCTTTTTCACTGTTAAATGCATGACTGTGTTCACCTGCTTGCAGCCTTTGTCATCTGGTGATGGGCATCTAGCATTAAGCGGGTTTATGTTACCCACTCTTTTTTTTCTTCTTTTTTTTTAATAAAACAGCTGTACAGTATGACAGGAAACATAAGTTAACAAGTGCCAAAAGACACTGAAACCCTGTAGAGCTGACAGTAATGGCATAGTCAGCCAACACTTCCTGGGGGCTTGTCACTATAAATGACAGCTTTTATCTTTTATATGCCGTGGTTGCCTGATACATGGTGTATATATGCCCTTTGAGAAGTGACGCTTATAAATAATATAGAAACACTTCAACTATGAATATAAGTTAAAGTCGAAGAGGAGCAAATTATCAATTAAAAACAACGCACAGAGGACACACGCTGAAAATGAAATCTTCACATAAATTTTAGGTCAGTATTTATGGCCAACTGTGTTCTGCATTTACGGTGAAAATCCCATCAGAACATTAGGATACTTCTGCGGTGATGAAAATTGTCATGACCAACCATGCGCCGTCCATCCGTATAGTCTGAAGGCAACATTTTGGTCAGCATCCATGGAAAAATATCAATTGTAATTAGGGTTTACTTCAGCACAGGGGAGATATTTTTTTCCCCTCACGTGGGAGCCCAATTTATGGTCAAATTCTGAGGTTGAAATTACAGAGAAAGTAAGGGAACAGCTGTCGGTCTTGGTCAGACGGAATGACCCGGACGGAGCAGGGAACACACAGGATGGTACAGCACACGAGGCTTTGCTATAGCATTATGTTGGACTGCTGACAAATACCAAGGGCTGGCAGTTTGAGGTCAATCCTGAACCATGTGTGGCGCTGAAGGCTGTGTTCAGGTCAGTTATTATGTCAAACTAGGGCTTTACACTTTCTGAGTCCTACATGCTTCATAGCGCAGGTATAATATACAGAAGGATGCAGCACGTAGTTGTCACATATGGTAAAATGCAAAACAGGAAAGAAAGCTATATAGGGACTCACATGATATAATCTTTGGGATCTTGGGAATGGGGTTAAATGATAGGGTGCACCTCTCTATGGACGAGGCAGGGTGACACCAAGAACTCTCACAATACAATACCCCGATGCCTCATCCAACTGCCTTAAAGTGGTGAGCCAAATACAGCACTTTGAATGCATCTTTGCTCAGTCATGCGGTAAATACAGTACAGTAGAGTTTGTGGGTGTGATAGGATGCGTGTGTGTCTGTGCCAGCGACACTGTGATTATGACTGACCCGAGTAAATATTTTACATGGTAAAAATGGGAATTAAGGATGAAAGGATGCGTAATTACACCAGTGCCATGGCCTGGTAAAGCTGAAGTCACATAAGGACAGTACGGAGCACAGATATTGAAGGCTTTCCAACAGGAAAACACAATTTATCAATCGACAGAGCCCACGGGAAAAACAACGGGGAGGTAATGGCTGGTGTTCATCTCCCAACATCTGTGAATTAACAACCAGGAGCTACATTGCAGCACTCAGTAAAATCCCAGCAATATAAAATACTGTCTTCATATCTTCCTTTAAATGATCTCAGGACAAAAAGCAAGCTCCTGTGGGAAAGAAGAAAGTGATACTCTGCATCACAGGCTGACTGGTGAATAATAGCAGCGCGTCAGGGTAACTGATGCAGCTGTATTCTCTTCTTTATGTGCTCTGTTAATTCCAAAAAAAATACATGATCGGGATCATAAAAATGTTTCTACTTACATAAACTAGTGCACGGCGGAGCAATCTGACACAAGTCACTGCCAATTTATGAAAGCGGCTTTGATAATTTGAAAATAAAGACACCACTGCGAGACAATACATAAATCAGGAAATGAGAACCTGCCCTGTAACATTTCTCTTTACTTTTCATTTACCTCTGTTTGTAATTTACAGCCTCACAGCTTGATCATCCTGCCAAGATTTTACATCGAACTATGTGCCATAGGTGGCTTTTTCTTGAAGTGACATGCTCCGCTGCAGCTCCAGCTGGAAGAGTCAGTATCCTGAGCCAAATCTTAGCACCTGCAGTGATGGATTATTTCCTGGCTTCTACCTGCAGTTTTAATCAGGTCGCCCGCAGTTCACTGAATCGTGGTGAGAATCAATTAAGGGAAACTTGGAGGGCTTTCAGCAAAGAAGATAAGCACACATATATGGAAACTTCAGGCGGGAATAAGCTATAAAAGTAAATCACTATCTTAAAACATATTTTCACATTATTCCCTCAGTGGGAAAAGCAGCGCGTTCCAGAATGCTACATGCTCATTATTACCGTGCATATACTATTAATGTATAACATGTCAGCAGGGAAAGGTGGTTCAGTGATCTAGCTTGACTGACAGTTTCCAATAAGCAGAGATCCTAAACTGTTTTAGGCAAGCTGATGTTTTTCATAAAGAGTTTGAGGGGGGCACTGGGTTCCTTTCGCCCTGTGCCCCCTACAGATGGTTTCCATTTCCTCTAAAGTTTTACATGCAGGGTTTCTGCACCACTTTAAAAATCAGAACCAATGCCTTCAAAGACATGAAATAAATAAAACTGTTTTTGTTGTTTTGTTTTGTTCTTCTTCTTTTTTTTTTGCTTTTATAAACAAACCATAAATGCATAATTTTGTATACAACTATTTTATAGTATAATAATCTCTAAAACACAGTATGTGATGCTTTTCATTGCCAGGCATGACAACAAAGACTGTGTTTTGGACTGTTGGGCAAATAAAACATGAAATTTGAAGACGTCACAGCTAAGTGGTCCTCTTAGCCTAAAATGATCTTCAAGCTTACAACAAAAATAAAAACACTTCAATGTTTAATTAATTTTTTTTTATTCATATAAAACACAAATTCACAGCAACAATGCAACGTAAAGTCCCGACAATATTAGAGAGAAAATGCCAGCGGTCAGACGATCCCCTGCTGCCCTGTAAGAAAGCATTTGGTGGGAATGAAAAATTCCCTTTTAACAGGAAAAGAGCTCCAGCAGAACCAGGCTCAGGGAACAGCAGCCATCTGCCCCAACCAGTTGGGGGTGAGGGGAATGAGAAGAGGGGGAAAAAGGGGAATGTATAGAGAGACAGTTTCTTTGTTATTCCTTTGGCTCTGGCATTCATATGACAATACAATGATCTACCACCAGCAGCTCACATACACCACTTCAATGCAAACGTATTCCCTGATGGCAGCGATTCCTTTTATGGCAGGTTAATGTGTAGCTGTCACACTGCAGAAATTATTCAGGAATGGTTTGAGGAATGTGAAAAGTTCAAGATATTTTCTTAAGCTTCAAATCTCCTCGATCTCAATCTGAACAAGTGTATGTAGGATGTGGTAGAACAGCAAGTCCAGGCCACTGATGCACCATCTTGCAGCTCGGAGGACTCGGGAGATATGCTGTTAATCTCTTTATGGCTGAACACAGAACAACGTCAGAGGTACTGCTGAGTCCGTGCCTCGAAGTTTAAGTGCTGATATGGCAGAACGAGGGGGTTCTACACAGTATTACGCAGTTTTTTCAGTGTTGCACATACATATAACTGATGTATATCTTCAGCTTTTCTTCATGTGGGTTGTTGATGTGACACGGCGGTTTCACCATCTCACAAGATAAACATGTATTTGGTCATTTGAAATGCTGTAAACGGTTAAACATTTCTTTGTTTTACAAGAACAAGAGATCCTTATAAAAACCTGACTTCATTTTTAATTTTCAAAAACTTTGTGCCAAATCTCAAAATTATCTTACACAGTGTGACAGTCTCAAATATGGTTCAATAAATATTAACTTTATTAAATCACTGCTATCACTGCCTATTTGCCAACCACCTGTGTGCACAATACATCTTTTATCAGGTTTTTTTCTTTCATGTTTGCATGAAAAAAATCACCCATTACAGCCCCCGACCCCCCCCCCCCCCACACACACACACACACCCTATTTTGGCAGATTGAATTTCATTCCATCCCCCCAATATTTGCCAAAGCCGTCACCGACCCAATGCTGGAAACCTGAGAACGTCAAATCTGGGCTGTCTCTGTCAATGAAAAGAACTGCTACACGTTTGAAGTTTTATGATTACAAATGAGATACGTGTGTTTCTGTGCCAGATTATTGCTCAACTGATAATCTAATGATGAGTCTTGGCTTTTGAGGAAATAGTACTAGCACGGCTTGTAAAGCTTTTTAACTTACTGTAAGCACATTATAACCACATTGTGAGTGTAATCAATAAATAAAACGGTTCCAGGGAGCTTTCGGAGCCCAATCCTGGATCGGGTTCATGGGTTCGCATGCAGAGATTCTGCCGTCTCTCAATACTTCAGCAGCTAAGGGCTCAAACAGGCAACCTCCAATTTTCCCGATAGAGCCAATATTTCATCTTCCAAACAAACTGCTCTGAGTTCAGCTGTATTAATACCAATCACTCCAGACAGTCTGACTGTAAACTTCTGTGGCATGCTGGTTATGGGAAACGCCCTGATGCACAACTGAAATCCATGAATATTTCTCATAGTGAGGAGATGGTCGCAGGAAGATGCTTGAATGTACAGAATGTGCTGTTCTACTTCTGTCCTCACTTGGAGAAGGTGGTGGACTAGAATATTAGTAGAATATGTATCTCAGTCACAGAGGGATGACGCAAAAATAATAAATAAAAAAGACAAAAACGTATCTTCTGCCATAAAGGAGACGTGATTAGTAATCGCGCTAAAGCAAAGCTAATGCTGAGCGTGCTTGGATGTTAGGATATTGGGTAAGAAAATGGTCACATGGTACAGAGTCACAGAGCTTACTCCATTTTCATGTCATATAATTTTTCCCCTTAAATCTGCATTTGGACATTATTATGAAAGCTCCTATATCTGCCTTGGTGCTAAACCGTTTGCCAGCAAAGGTGAGCAAACATTGAGGACTCACATCAACCAAAAGCTGTAAAATACAACTCTATATTTATCAAGCACGGTAATTTTAAAGCTCGCGCTGTTAACTTTGCCATCACTGCTGGGACAGCATGCAAAAAACCAAAATCAGTCTGAGGGTGAGGGTCATTTTCTTTACACCTATTCTTCCCAGGTACGTTTCAGACTCAGCTTTGCATTTAGATCAGTGCAAACACAAAAGAAGTCTGTACTTTCATATTGTACTACCTGCCTACCTACCTATACACCAGTCCTACACCCAAGGCAAATATTTGGGGAAATAGCAAAGCACACACACACACATATGTATCCCAAGCCTGGGATACATATCCCTGGGTGTATGTATGTATGTATGTATGTATGTATATATAGAGAGATATATACATACATACACCCAGCAGCTTGGGATACATATGCGTGTGTGTGCTTTGCTATTTCCCCAAATATTTGCCTTGGGTGTAGGACTGGTCATTGGCTGGGTGTTGTGAGACCCATGACCCATGAAGAGAGGGAGGGTGTGCCTCTAGCCATTCAATGCCTTTGAAAGGGGATCAGAGCAAGTTTTTGTCTAATTACCAACATGTTTTCACCTAGACATGTAGGCCGTGGTCTGCTGAGTGACTGAGGGAGGCTCAGAAAACGAAACTGCTTGGGGGGAAGTACCGTTGTTGAATTTAACAAGGAAATGCCACAGCTTTTGTTATAAAAGCCTTCAGATAAGGTCTTGATTGATCTCTGGTCCCTCTCAGATTTGGTTCTTTTTTTTAGCCATGTTGTCAAGAGCTCTACAGAAGGCAAACATTATGCCAGCCAAAAGAGTGCTAACGAGGCAAATTGTCTCCGATAGAGAACATTAACTGAGCTTGGCAGTCCTTGTTTTATCTGCATGTTGTTGCAAATTAATTTTTTAAGCTCTTTTTGTACAAATTCAGAACTTTTTCCTCAACAGCGTCAGCTTCCATCAGAGATTTCCTGCAGGAAAACTAAAAAGAGCAGTGATATACGGCGATGCGTTGTTTTGTATCTGAAGCCAAAGCTGGCAGAAACTCGCGGCCTCGATGACGAACGGTGTTGCCATGCAGCTACCTGCACATTGGGCCATTATTCTGACATCCTTTTATTTCACAGTGAAACCCGAGCCCTCGCTGAGGGTATCATTTACTGTGCGGCTGCCTTACAGTTTTCAGGAAAATTAAAATTAATGTGAAATAATTTCCAAAATTATAGCACACTAGACGAGCAATCCCCAACTGCTTACTCATTTGCGAACCGCAGACAAGTGTGAGACTCTGATTCAAGTTTCACTTTTAAAAGAGTCTCGGCGGGGGAGCCGAGGGAAATGTCTGCCTGCCTCACCCACACTTCCTGTTCAAAGCCTGCCTCCAGAGAGGACAAAAACCCAAAACAGCTATCAGTATTAAAACAGCTTCCTCTTATCAGCGCTGCCACAGGGAGATTTACACAGTTTGTTTCCAAAATGTCTATTATTACATCTTAAATCACCCGTGTCACCCATGAATAGGGGGAACAAACACTTGTCTTAATTACAAGCAGCCACAATATCCATCTTTTAAGCTATGATTCATTATTATTCATGAATAAAATCAGCCAAAAACATTTGCTTCAACTAAATCTTTCCCAGACATGGCACCACAGCTATTCACACTGTGTGTAAAAACGTGCTACACAACAATCAACTCCATGTCACTGCAGAAAATAAACTAGCTTTCAGCTTCTGCAGTGAGTGGGTATTACAGTATTCGGATTCGAGCTGAACCTTCACGCTGAAAAGATCCACCCTGAGTCACTGCTGCGAAGACCTTGCATGCAGCAGGCAGCCATTGTTTCCTCCATTGTTCTCCCTGGCGACTTAAATAAAGAGAGTCTCCAAAGCCACACGGCTCTAAATATGTATTTCTGCTGTGCTAATTAGAGACTGTCTGTCAAGCGGGCACTGAGCCCAGGATGAGGGATGGCTAAATATACCAAAACAAAAACAAAGCTTCCAAATGGAAAATTATAAACATTTAGACAGAAAAATCAAGGTCAAAATTGAAAAATATAAGTGGTAAGGTGACTTTATGTGTATTTGCTTAACTGAAGGAGACGTGCAGCAGCGACAGAGGTCTGTGGTTTGGTCACATGTTTTGAGCCTGTGACTGTGGAACAGGAGTTCTGAGTGATTTAAACGGCAGGAAGGGTCACACTGTCCACTGACGCAGTTTGGAGAATTTTCACACAGACTGTGTTATTCCTCCTATTTTAAAATGGCACGATTTTAGATGAGCCGCTGCAAACGTGCTCACTGATTCTACTTCTACACCACCAGTGCATAAAAAAAATAAGTACACTCTTACTGCTTCTACAGGAATTAAGAATTTAAGTAGCAGCAAGATGCTGCTGCTCAAATTAACTTGATTAACTGATCATCAGCAGGTGCGAGCACCTCTATAAAAGCAGACGTTTGGGCACTTTGCTGGTCTGGAGCCTCCAGTTGTGTGTTCACACAATGCAACAATCTTCCCAGGCGTGGAGGCGCAAACAAACTGCAAAAAAACCCATGACCTCCACCTCAGACTCTACAGTTAGCATGTTAAATGTTAAAGTTCACGAGATCAGAATTAGAAAAAGACTGAACAAGTATGGCTTGTTTGGAAGGGTTGCCAGGAGAAAGACTCTTCTCTCTAAAAAGAACATTTCAGCATGGATTAAGTTTGCAAAGCTGCATCTGAATAAAAATCACAAGACTTCCAGAAAAATGTCCTTTGGGCAGACGAGACCAAAGTGGAGATGTTTGAAAAACCAAACAGCATATCATTCCAACTGTCAAGGTAGAGGGGTGATGATTTGGACTTGTTTTGCAGCCACAGGATCTGAGCACCTTGAGGCGATCATCAACTCCTCTGTATACCAAAGTATTCTAGACTCAAATGTGAGGCCATTTGTGTGACAGTTAAAGCTTGGCTGAAACTGGGCCGTGCAACAGGACAATGATCCCAAGCACAGCAGCAAATCTACAACAGAATGACTGAAAAAGAAAAGAATCAAGGTGCAGCAATGGCCCAGTCAAAGTTCAGACCTTGATCTGATTGAAGTGCTGTGGTGGGACCTTCAGAGAGCGGTGCACTAAAAAAAAATGCCTGCAGACCTCAAGGAAGTGAAATAATGTAAAGAAAAGCGGGCCAAAATTCCTCCACGATGACATGAGACACTGATAAAGCCATACAGAAATCAAAGTTATTGCTGCTAAAGGTGGCTCTACAAGTTATTAAATCATGGGATGTAATTAGTTCTCACAGGACTGCACAGAGTCCAGTGAAAACTTTCTTTTTTCACGCTGTGAGTTGAGCATTAACTCTGTCTTTAGCTCTGCTTTAGCCTGTGCCAACCCCCGAAGGGTTAATCTGTTTAGCTGCTAGTTATTTTACTTTGTTGACAAAGTAGCTGCTAACTTTATCTGCACGAGCTGCTTCTGTATAATGTGCTTATTAAATACAGATTTAAAAAAAAAATCAACTCTCAACCAAGTGGGAACCTCTGTTAAATTCAGCTAAAAAATGAAGCCAATGTGGAAGGACCTTTAATGTTTAATATCACAGGGAATGTGTTAACCTAACTAGTGTCAAATGATAACTCAGCAGCTCGTCCCTCTCATTCGAATATCTTTAATTCTTAAAAAAGCCTGATGGCTACTGTTAAAAAGCCAAATTCTAGACGCCTACAAACCAGTGGGTGACTTAACAGTTGCATCTATTAGGTGCAGTCTATGCTCTCAGCGGTGCGAGTGAACTAAAACTGTTAAGGTGCTAAAACCAAAACACTGAGCTTAAAGACACTAAAATGCTTCATTCCGTTCAGATTCTCTATGAGTCTGTTCCTAAACGCAAACCTGTTCACATTACACATAAATGTGAACGATATAACATTCTAATTAGTGCCAATTGAAACTACTACAGATCATAACAGGTGAGCTTGAATGGCATCCTCTGATATTCCCGTGTTCCCAACGAAGGACAGATTTCTGACACTATCGTTTATTCTGTTAAATTCCTTCATATTGGATGTATCTTTGCAAACCAGCAAAAAAATTCATATGACATCCATCTGAGGAAAGTTGGCGCTGCCTGATAAAGACATTCTTAGCAGAAGCATACCAAAGTCTGAACACATTATTTGGAAATGCAAACCCCTGGCTGTGCCTCAAACCTCTACAATATCTCTGCAAATATTTGTCTTCTTACTCAAACAGCGTGTGATGTTTAAATATATGTACATTTAGCTATGTAGATACATATACACGCATGCATGCAATACTTAAAGGATGTCTCAGGTACACCCAAAAGTACACCAGTAAGCAGACAGTGACATTCTTTGAGAAAGTCGAAGCACTCGGATAGTCTGAAGTGTTTTTCTGCACAAGAATCTTGCTCATATTAGTTTTGCTTTGAGTAATAGCACGGTAATAATCAAATGTACCCCTCCTATTCGGTCTCAGGGGTGTCGCAGGTCAGTCAATTGCCATCACTTTAACCATCATTTCTGCAGCCCCCCCCCCCCACACACACACACACACACTCCTGACTCACTCCCAGCTCTGATAGAAGTGCTCTGACTCAGCCTCCAGGAAGGTGAAATGTTTTACTGCTCGCACATTTCCCTTTCACTGACCTCAAATGACTCCTCTTCTCCCTCCCTGCAAAATAAGTGTTCCTTGAGATCCTTCAGCACCGCTGCTCAACGGCACATCTGACACAGCTGGGAACCGATAGAAGGAGCGAAGTGCTCTGTGTGTACAAGTGCCTTTGAAAAGCGAGAGTGCCTCAAGAGTGGAACAATGGAAGTCATGCCACAAGCCCTGACTGGTATGTTCAGTCTGTGAAAACATCACATTTAAAAGCATGACGGTGTATTTACGAGCTCTATGTGAAGACTGGCATGTTCAAACTGTGGAAATATGTGTCTAGCAGATGGGCTTGATGCGAAGACTAACTGAGAGTCGTGCCGATATCATGCTGTGCTAATGGTTTGGTAAAGCTGCAGTTTCAAGCTACTGACTGGCTAATATCATACCAGATTTTTACTACAATAAATTATCTCATAAAAAGTTTCTCATGCAATAAAATCTACATTTTGAGAGCACTGCTGCCTGGAACTGCTACAGCTGTACATGCATTACATTAGATAATGCGAACTAATACAAAAAGTTTGATGCTAATATAACCCGGTCTTTCATTTTGCGCCTTTCCCCTTTTGCAGATATTGAATGAACTGATTAACTACACACTCATAAACATCCCAGAGGAAGCTCTTTATCTTCTGGAATGCAGGAAGATGCAGCCTTTATACAACTCTTGGACAAGCAGCTGATAGCAATAGATCATTTTGTGATAAGCAATACAAGTAGTTTACACTTGTCCATCTTGGTGGGAGCTCGGTGGGAGAAACGCAGCACAGTAGATGCAGGCATTTTTACCTATCTTGAACATTCCTCCGAGCAGCTGCTGAGCAGACTCGGCCCTATCTGACCACACGCAGCCTAAAGAACACTGCATGGAAGAATCTTCACAGGACGTCAGATAACATACTTTAAAACAGGCGGCATTGAACTCCGACTCCCCAAACCCAACTCTTAACAATAGTAAGCATTAACGCTGAGATATCACTGTTCTGGCAGTTCAGCTCATCAATCACTTAGAGCTGAAATGCAGTGAGTGTCTGCACTTTATTGTCTGGTGCAGTTATGTAGCCGTTAAAAACTGAGCAAGTCGCCAGCACAATGGAAAAGAAAAAAGATCTTGTGACAGTTTTTAGATTTAAAGTCACCATGCGTAGAATTTGGAAGAAAACCAGCCTCTGGCTGGGTTCAGAGACAGCATTAAAAAAAAAAAAACTGGGGCTGAAATCAATTTTCTTAACTGCTTAGATGGGGTACACCCTCAACAGGCCACCAGTCCATCACAGAGATAGCACAGACAGACAACCAGACACTCTCACATCCACATCTCTTTGGAGTCCCCAGTTAACCTTATAGCCATGTCTTTGGACTGTCTGCGTGTGTGTGTGTCCTTCATGGAAACTCTGGTGCTGAAACGAATAGACTCAAAATGACAAAAAGACTGCAAATCGTTTCAACGCGTTATCACATTTTTTGTGTCAACAAAAATCAGTCAGCATATTCGGACAAACGCTGAAACCAAAGGTGCTCAGGCAGCATATTAGAAATACCCTCCCAGGGTCAAGGTTTGATGGCATTTTTTCATATCTGAATTTGGTGTATGCGTAATGAATCAGAATGCTTACTCTCACCTAATCAAACATGTTTTGGCTTTATTTGCAATGTTTGCAAGTCTAATATTATGTTGATATGGGAAGTGGGACAAATACTTTTTAGTGGTAACCAAATGAATCGTTATTTGTTATTCGAGTTTCAAACTCAGAAGCTTTAAAAATTGGCACGATGGAGTTTGCTAAATTGTGACACCCCATCTGTTGAGCCTGTCAAGTGAACTGTTAGTCTGGGACTAACTTTAATCCCTCTCTCTCTCTCTTTCACACACACACACACACACACACACACACACACACACACACACACACACACACACACACAC